>CM035418.1:165250861-165353361 GCA_020310875.1 Ceratopteris richardii | reverse complement strand
TTTGAATCCTTATAGATATTGAAGATATCAAAGGCAATCACAATGGTGAGTTAAGTAGATCATGTTGGAGGAAGCATCTAACAACAAACCAAAAGACAAGATCATAGTTTACTTGTATAGATCATAGTTCGCTTGTATATATCATAGTTTAGAAGAGAATCCTTGAATTTATCATGTAAGAGTTCCATCAGAGTTTTCACAAATTCAATCGTTCCCACCTTGCAATCTTTCAAGTGATATCTTCTCTTCAATAGTTGCCAGCATTGCTAATGAATCTTTCAAGTGATATCATATCGCCAATAGTTGTGGCATTATTAATGAAATGCCAAGAAAGGTTCTGTTTTCATTTTCAATTTCATAAGGGGACTAAGAATTCAAGAAGCTTATCCTACAAGAGGAAGAACATGCAAGAGAGTGCATCAAGTAACTATAAGTAGTGTAGATAAGGACATAATCACTACATATGGTTGCCCTTGCAAATAAAGATGATTGTTCTATTTCACAAAAAAAAAAAAAAAAAAAAAAAACAAAACAAAATGATAAGTAACTTTGATTTCTATATATTTTTGGAGAATTTATAGCAAGTCAATACCATCGATATTTGAAGTTGTACTACTACTCACTTAGCCTATAATAATATAAAGCCAAGGTAATGCATTCGAATTCACAAAGCATAAAAGGAGTTTAAAGAGTGTAAAATCATAACCTACTCTCTCTTAAGCACAATTTGAGAGCCAACAAGCTTTTGATTACACAAGAATGGGTACATTCCCATAATTAATAGCCTTAGAAAAGGTCTTGTATTGAAAAAGACGAAAATAGCCTCTTTTAAAGAGCACAAAGTTACAAAAGGAGTAAACTCAAAATCTTATTGCAAAGAACAAAGAGGGGAGGAAATTAGACCATTTCATATGTAACCAATATTTAATAAACTCTTCTAGTGAAAAATGGTGATATGAATATAACAACTTGTTATAGACCGTCTAAGCTTATGAGTACATAAAAAATGAGTTAAAGATACACAACAAGCATGAGTACAACTCTTTTTGCTTTTAAAGACGCCCACTTTCAAGGAAAGATAGTGACCCTGGTGTTCATGAACCAATGAAATTGTGAAATACAAATATATAGTAGAGAACAACATAAGGAAGTTCTTATGTGAAGTTGCTCATGAAGGTAACCACAAGGTTATTCATGAAAACGTAATAGGAAAGGCTTGTGCAAAGAATTGCCATCTAGCTTATGACCATTGAAAGTTTTTTTTTTTAAGTAAGGGAACCAATAGTCAAATGCAACTAGTAGATAGCCCCAAAGTCCACTCACTTTTATATATTTCTAGAAGCCTTTTCTAGGAGACATGTAATGAGAATAAACTTTGTGAGAACCAAAACGAGTTGTAAAGTCCTTATAGATCTTCAAGATTTATCAACAAAATAAGCCGATGAAAATGTGTGTTAGTTTTTAAGAACTAAGGTGAACAAAAAAAAAGGCACTACAAGGTTAAATGCTAATATTTATCTTGGTTAATCTTTCAAAAGATGTTTCCATTTAGGCAAGAAGGGGGATATTGTTAAAGCAAGGAACTTACTAGGTGAACTTGGGAAAATATTATAGATCAAGAAAGGAAGCATAGTCTTCTAGTATTAAAATTAAATAATACTAGACTATTAAGTACATTCAATGTCCCATCATCATAAGATTCCACTTATGACCCATGTTGTTCTTGTTCTAATTTGTAAGATCTCAATTATATGGAGAAGCCATGTTGTGAGCTTGGGCATTAGTTAGGTCTTGATTGTAAGTAAGATGACATATATGTGACTAGGGACAACTAAGCTAATAACAATATTGGATGTGGTGTAGGTGCCCCAAATCAAGGGGGGTTCAAGCGGTGAAATGGTCCTGCTAATGGAGACTCTATAGTAGCACTCTTGGCTTGACAATAGATTGAACATTCTTTATAATGTTTCTTGTCTGATTAAGGATCCTCTCACATCTCGTAGGTTGGTTAAAGTGACCCAAGTTGGTTAATTAGCGGTTAATCTAGACCTTGAAAACTGTGTATGTGAATGCCCTTGCATATTTGATCATTTATTTCTTATTGAAGATAAATATACAAGCTCATTTTCACATGAGCTATTCTTGGATAAATTTACCAAATATAAAGATAAACAAAAAGAAGAGAAAAGAAAAAAAAAAAGGAAAAAAAGTCTAGTCAAAATTCATGATGAGTAAAAGATACAATATCTCCCTTGTAGTAAGTGGCATATAGTGGGCATAAAATGAAAGGGGTGAGTTAAGAAGGAGGCACAAACTTCTTCACATGCTCATTAGTTATAAAAGTGGAGTGGGAGCATGTTCTAAACAAGGAGAGAAAGAGGCAAGAGCTTCCAATAGTCCGATCTTGTCATTTTATCATTTTGTCTTCCCATAGACTCCTTCCAGTCGCACGTCATTTTTTACACAACTCTGTTGTGAAGCTCATATCTCAGTGTATATGTAACCATTTCTTGAGTTTAAACACTCATTGGAAAGATTATCTTGTGTAATTTCTCTACCTCAAATATCTCTTTCAAAGCTTATATATTCTATGAGACATCAATCAAAGAGTGAAGTCGAGTTTTTTAGCATACCTGTGTAGACAGGTAGTCTGTTTTGGTTGGTTAACTTCACCAATCAAAATGTATCCAAATTGCTTGATTTATAGCTTCTTGAAAATCTCTTTGCATTTAGTTTCTCTATCCCAAATTTTTTGTTCAAAGGAATTATATTTTGTGAGATATCTATCAGAGAGTGAAGTCCAATTTTTCAGTACTTGTGTGCATAGGTGGTCTATTTTGGTGAGCTGAGTCTCCTGACCAAAACTCATCCAAATCACTTGATTTTTAGCTTTTGGAAAGCTATTTGTGTTTACTTTCTCTGTCTCAAATATCTTCCTCAAAGGATATATATTCAAGGAGTTATCAATCTGAGAGTGAAGTTCAATTCTTCAACATACTTGTGTGGACATGTAGTTCATCTTCATCATTTGTCTTTCCTAATCAAAACTTGTTCAAATTAAGTTATTTATAGCTTGTTAGAAAGCTCTCTTTGTCTGCTTTGATTGACTAAAGGCACTAGTCCATTTGAGTTTTGTATTGAGAGCAGCAAGCTATCTAAGGTGTAGCTATTTGTCCAGTGCTGGACATACAAGGGTTCACTACACGTTTTCGTTGCGAATAAGAGAACTCATTCTCCACATTTGGTATCAGAGCAAACTTGGTGCTGAAGCTTCATCAATAGATTTGGAGTTAAAGCAAAGTGACAGAGGAGGTAAAAAATAAGGGGGAGCTTCACAATGCAAGAGCAAATGACAATATAACTATTCGAGGTAACTCTCAAAGTTTTTGATAGTCTTCAATCGCTGACTTGGGTCAAAAAGTACAGAAATTGGATAAGGATAATTATCCCATGTGGAAGTTTAGAATGACTAACTACCTAATGGGCAAAGCCTTGTGGGGTATTGTGAGCAACGATGATGCTCAACCTCAAATCAATCAAGCTACGACCACTGAAGTCCATAGGAGGCAAGCAAAAGAATGTCCTCATTTCACAAGTCATTGCTAATGCCATGGTAGGACATATTCAACATCTAGAGAAAGCTAAGGATGCTTGGGAAGCTCTTGAAAGGATGTATTCAACAAATACCAAAGCTAGGAAACTTCAACTCAAGGATGAGTTGAACACAACCAAGAAAAGTTCGAGTCAATCCATAGCTGAATATACTTTGAAGATTAAGCAGCTAAGTGATGCTTTAGCTTCTATTGGCATAATGGTTGAAGACAAAGATCTTGTGTGTTATAATCTCAATGGATTGAGAGAAGATGAATGATGGGAGCCTTTTATAACTTCCATTAACGTGAAAGATGCATATCCAGGTTTTGAACAACTAATCCCTCATCTTGTCACAAAATAGCTTAGCTTTGGTGGCCCCGAAGGAAAGGACAGTGATAAGCAAATGTCATATGGAGGTCGAGGTAAAGGAAGGAACTCAAGAGGAGGCTCAAGAGGAAAAGGAAGAGGTCACAACAACTCCAACTACAATCAAAACAGTTCGGAAGACAACAGGGATGCATCAAATGCCAACACACAAGGAAGAGGTCGAGGTAGAAGTAGAGGAAGAGGCCGAGGCTCCTACAATTCTCATAAAGGTATAACATGCTATCGTTGTGGTAAAGTAGGACACTATGCTAGTGATTGTTGGCTAAAGAATGGAAGACCAAATGGAGGCAATCAAAGGAGCCAAAGCAACTATGCAAGCACCTCAAGTGAAGGAAGCAAGGACACACTACTTGCAGTGAGATATGAGTATAGAAGCTCTTGTGAAGATGACAAAAAATGGTACATTGATTCAGGTTTTAGTAACCATATGTCATGCTAAGGAAGTTTTTTCACTAATCTACAGGTACCAAGTGGAAAAGGATGTGTTGAAACAAATGATGATACTCAACACATGATTGAACATATTGGAGATTTACGGCTTGGAGATATAAGCAGAGCAAAGGTACTATCTAATGTTCTTCATGTTCCTACAATTTCAAAGAACTTGATCTCAGTAGGACGAATGGTAGACAAGGGTTATCATGTCATATTCAATGAGAATGGGTGCTTCAAAAAGAATCCAAATGAAGGCTTCAAGGTCATTGCTCGAGGTAGAAGAGAAGGAAGGATGTTCACTTTGGATGTCCAACATCCACATGGAAAGGTCATGTACATTCAATGTGGGAACAAGAAGATTTTAGAGCTGGACTTATGGCACAAAAGAATAGGGCACATCAACATTCCAAAGCTGAAGGACATGAGTCTTCATCTTCCAAAATTTAATAGCACCAGACTACATGAGTTATGTGAAGCGTGTCAACTAGGAAAGCAAACGAGGTAGCCATTCAAGAGGAGCAATTATGTGGCTCCAAATGTCTTGGGCTTGATACATACAGATGTATGTCATCTTCATTGATGATCACTCAAGAAAGGTATGGTTGTTTTGTATGAAGCAAAAATCAGAGGTGTTTTCTATATTCAAAAGATTCAAACTTGAAGTTGAAAAAGAAATAGGAAGGTCTATCAAAACCTTAAGGTCCGATGGTGGAGGAGAATACTGCTCCAAAGAATTTTTAGATTTTCTACAAGATAATGGGATCAAAAGGAAGTTTACTTGTAGCTATTCACCACAACAAAATGGAGTAGCTAAGAGGAAAAATAGGTGAATTACTAAAATTGCAAGATGCATGCTCAACAAGATGAAGGTACCATTGTACTATTGGGTTCAAGCTACCACAACCGCCATTTACTTGATGAATAGGTGCCCAAGAGAATACATCACTTGACTCCAGAGGAGGTATATTCTCGTAAGAAACCTGATCTTACACACCTCAAAGTGTTTGGACGTGTTTGTTTTGTCCACATTCCACAAGAAGTTAGAACAAAGATGGAGCCAAGGTTAGAAAAATGCATTTTCATCGGCTACTCGACGGAGCAAAAAGGATACAAGTGTTACAACCCTAGAACAAAGGAAGTAAGAGTCTCGCGAGATGTGTTCTTTGATGAACTAAGACCATGGTATGAAGATAAAGGAAAGGAAAAGATTCTTGAAGAAGATTGTGATGATTATGCAAGAACAAATAAAAGATAAGTTCAAAGATGATTGTGCTCTCAAAGATAATCACACATGGGATCTAGTGCAAAATAAAGAATGCATGAAGATTGTTCCAAACAAATGGGTGTTTAAAGTAAAGAGGAATGCTGATGATTCACTAGCTAGATATAAAGCTGGATTAATTGACAAAGGATTTCGACAAACACAAGGCATCGAGGATTATGATGAAGTTTTCAGCCTTGTTGCAAAGATGGGAACAATAAGAACATTAATAGCAATTGGTGCTTCAAGGAGATGGCCATTATATCAAATTGACATCAAAAATGATTTCCTCACTAGAGAAATACAAGAAGAGGTATACATGAGTCAACCGGTTGGATTTGAAGATGAAAACCATCCAAACTTTGTTTGTAGGTTGAAAAAGGCACTTTATGGATTGAAGCAAGCACCAAGAGCATGGAATCAGAGATTGGTAGAATATCTAACTTAGTGTGGATGCAACCCAAGTAGTGTAGATCCTTCATTGTACATGAAGAAGGAAGAAAATAGAGAGGTATATATTTGTATATACCTCGATGACCTCATCATAATAGGAAATGATGTCACAGGGATTAAAGATATCAAAAGGAAGCTTGGTAAGGAGTTTAAAATTTCAAATATTGGATAGCTAAAATATTTTTTAGGAATTGAAGTTGTTTATGGGAAAAGTGGCATCTACTTGATGCAAAGGGAGTGCTTGTTGGATGTTCTTTTCAAATTTGGAATGAGTGAATGCAAACCACTCATGCAACCCACGAACACAAATACAAAGATTTGCTCAAATGATGGAGAACTATTGGAAGATGTAACGACATACAGAAGCATTGCAGGATCATTAATCTATGCAAACATTACAAGACCTTATTTATCTTATGTTGTTTGTGTACTTTCTCAGTTTACGCAAGCCCTGACAACTGAACATTTAAATTCAGCCAAGAGAGTGTTGAGATACATAAATCATACAGTTAATCATGCTTTGTTTTACAATTTTGATGAAGAATTTCAGTTCAAAGGCTTCAGCGATGCTGATTGGGCAAGTTCAAAGGAAGATAGGAGATCAACCTTAGGTTATGTGTTCATGATAGGAAGCAAACCTATCACATGGAGCTCAACAAAACAACCTACTATTGCACTTTCATCCATGGAGGTTAAATATAGAGGATTAGCATTTGCCATATGTGAAGCAATGTGGATTAAAAAGCTTTTGGCTGACCTTGAAGTGCAAGTTGGAACCATCCCTATATACGGTCATAACATGTCAAGTATTTACTTGGCAAGCAATCCTATGTTTCATGCAAGGAGCAAGCACATAGAGGTCCACTACCATTATGTAAGGGAAGGTATTGAGCAAAGATGTGGAGATAAAGTTCATCAGAACCAAAGAGCAGGTTGCAGATATGTTAACAAAGTTTTTGGATGCTTCGAAACTCAAAGGATTCAAGGATGTGATAAATTTGCAGGACATGGTTGAAGATAACTCCCAAATGAGCTTGAGGGGGAGTGTTGAAGATAAATGTACAATCTCATTTTCACATGAGCTATGCTTGGTTAAATTTACCAAATATAAAGATAAAGGAAAAGAAGAGAAAAGAAGAGAAAAGAAAAAAAAAGGAAAAAAAGTCTAGTCAAAATTCATGATGAGTAAAAGATACAATATCTGCCTTGTAGTAAGTGGCATGTAGTGGGCAATCAAATGAAAGTGGTGAGTTAAGAAGGAGGCACAAACTTCTTCACATGCTCAGTGGTTATAAAAGTGGAGTGGGAGCATGTTCTAAACAAGGAGAGAAAGAGGCAAGAGCTCCCAATAGTCGGATCTGGTCATTTTGTCATTTTGTCTTCCCATAGACTCCTTCCAGCCGTACATCATTTTGTACATAGCTCTGTTGTGAAGCTCATATCTTAGTGTATATGTAACCATTTCTTGCACTTAAACACTCATTGGAAAGTTATCTTGTGCACTTTCTCTATCTCAAATAACTTCTTCAAAGCTTATATATTCTGTGCGATATCAGTCAAAGAGTGAAATCTAGTTTTTTAGCATACCTATGTAGACAGGTAGTCTATTTTGGTCAGTTAAGTTTCGCAACCAAAATGTATCTAAATTGATTGGTTTTTAGCTTCTTGGAAATCTCTTTGCATGTACTTTCTCTGTCCCAAATTTGTCATTCGAAGGATTTATATTCTGTGAGATATCTATCAGAGAGTGAAGTCCAGTTTTTCAGTATGTGTGTGTGCAAGTGGTCTATTTTGGTCAGTGGGGTTTCCTGACCAAAACTCATCCAAATCACTTGATTTTGAGCTTGTTGGAAAGATATGCTCTTTCTTTATCCTAAATATCATCCTCAAAGGATATATATTAAGGGAAGTATGAGTCCAAGAGTGAAGTTCAATTCTTTGATATACTTGTGTGGACAGGTAGTTCATCTTTGTCAGTTGAGTTTCCTAATCAAAACTTGTCCAAATTAAGTTATTTATATCTTTTCAGAAAGATATCTTTGTCTACTTTGATTGAATAAAAGCACAACTCCATTTGAGTGTTTTAATGAGAGGAGCAAGCTATCTAAGGTGTAGCTGTTTGTCCAAGTGTTGGACATACAAGGGTTCACTCCACCTTTTCATTGGGAATAGGAGAACTCATTCTCCACATTTCTCACTCAAGTTGCCTAAGTTGAGGAATCTCATCTTGCACAAATATGGAGGAAATTACAAGAAAAGGCTTCTATGAATATTTTTAAAGGTGGTATTTTACATCAAATTGGTCAATATGAGGGATAGTTTTGGAAAGTTTGTGGAACCATTAGCCCTTTACTTTGCTTAAGTACATCTACCATTTGCTTGTTTTGTTTCTTTGCAACATTGACCATATTCTCTCTCTTCAACCTTCAAAAAGCACTTCAATGAGTCTCTTCCAATATTCCACCCTCTTAGAGTCTATCATACCTGACAAGCGAATGGTATGAAAGTTGTTCATGGAAAAGTGTGGGCATTGAGGCACCTTGGGGTTGTCAAATTCAGCTAGAACAAGATATGATAGACATTGCAAGTAATATTTCTTGGGTTTTTTTTACAATAGTATGTGTGCACTACTTAGTGTAGAGCATGGAAAAAAAGAAAGAAAAGTGCCTATACATGGCCTTGTAGGATCGCCCTATGCATGCATACTTTGAAAATGGAAAAAGAACAAAATAGTGCAATAATGAAAAGGGGTATGGAGTGTGGTGCTCTAGGGAGAGCTACTAATGAAGCATCCTAGTATAAGAATTGGAGGCTCCATTGAATATCTTGTAGAGCTAGTTGAATCCTAGCAAGGTATTGCTTGAGATAGTGATAATATATAGCACTATAGTTGTGCTTTCTATATTTTCTTTGATAATAACCATGAGTTGTGTAGATTGTTTATGATATGAAAAGTGGAGATGTACAACACCAACATCACCAAATACATGTTGAAGAGGATTGTGTGACTATTTAAAGAATGAACTTTTGATAGGCCATAACCCTTTTGAATGAAGAAATCCTTCATATAACAATTGTATATTCTTGTATTATATGCCTTGCATAGGTGATCTTCTAATCAAGAGTAGATTTTTGGAAACTTGTCTAGCCTAATCAGAGGGCACAATCTAGTGTTCCCTTGACATTTTGGCAATACTACCTTCATCAAGACCATGCACCATGTAGATTATTAATGAAGAAATATTTTTTGCATTAAAGTTATTCAACAAACAATCCCAAGAGATACAACAAAATCAAGAAAGGATTCAACACCATAATATCCATGATGTAATTAAAGAGCTTCAAATGCAAATCTAGGAGTCCCAAATCATAGTAAATCAATCTTCTTCAAGTACCCTCATTACAAGTAGTATGAAGAAAACTCCAAAGGTGGGCATGCTCGAAACTTTTGATGGGACAAGATCAAA
The DNA here is from genome assembly GCA_020310875.1 of Ceratopteris richardii. NCBI lineage: Eukaryota > Viridiplantae > Streptophyta > Polypodiopsida > Polypodiales > Pteridaceae > Ceratopteris > Ceratopteris richardii. The sequence continues at coordinate 165,343,764 of CM035418.1, read as the reverse complement.
GTGTTGAGCATTTCCGCAACAAGTAAAGATATTCATAGGGATACAACTAGAAAGGTAGACATATAATGCTTCTTAAGTAGGAATCATAAGAACTCTATTATAAAGCATGCTCTTTCATGGCTTGCACCTATCTTTGAGAAGGATGTGGATATTTTTTATGATTTCAAGACATTTGTTTGAGAGTTCAAATTTTATTTTGGAGAGATCAAGTGTTCATGTGTAGCCAAGACAAAACTAAGGAAGCTACATGAATGAAATAGACCTACTTCTATAAATGCATCATAATATAAACAAATCATTTGTGATATAACATGACATGAGGATTATTTTATCAACCAATTTCAATGGGTTTTACATGATGATGTCAAGGATCTCATGTTAACCATCCTCAAGGTAAATACTTTGAATGAATTCATGAATCAAGCAATTTAGTGTGATGATAGATTTTTCAAGAGAAGGCAAGAGAAGAAGATTTGTGTTCAAGATAGAGAATACAAGTTTAACTTAATTCCTCGACCATATATGTTGGAAGAATTTCAGTCAAAACCCATGCCTTTGGATAACATCAAGGTCAAGAAACTTAAAGCAAAGGAAAGAAAACATCGAAAAGATAATAGATTATGCTTTTATTGTGAAAATCATGATCATATTGTATTCAAATTTCCTAAGAAGAAGACACAAGTTGGATTCAAGAAAGTCACAATCCCACATCAAAAGGATCATCATCATCAAAGTCAAAAGAGGAATACATTCCATCACATGAATCATGCACTGCATTCTCTACCTAGATATAGTACAAATCCTTTCTAGATCCACCACGGATATCCATCATCGTCATGTTCACGTACCATATATCAATAGATCAATAGAGTCAAATAACTATAAAGAATCAATCACACAAATATCACAAATGATCATGAAGCCAAGGAACTAAATAGTTCCTCATGGAACTCATTGCTTGATGAGGGGTAATGTCATGGAGAAATGGATATACCTTGATTTAGATGTAGATTTCATATGATTTATGTTATCAAATATGGATTGTCTTGAGTAAAAGAATTATTGGAGTGGGATTTATTATGTTATTAATGTGTTTTGGTGTTTTGATATAGCGGTTGAAGGTTCATGAGGGCATGAAAGCGTGAAATGGTACATCAATAATCAGACTTATATTTTATATAATTTATAAATAAATCGATGTTAAGGGTTCTATTTTTAGAAACAATTAGTAAAAGTAGTGGTTAGGATAAAGATCTTTGTAAACTGTGATTTTTGTTAATAAAACCAAATGCTCTCCATAAAAGAGAGCAACTTTTTACTTTCATGCTTGCTTTTCAAAGGCACCTCATTGTTACTACTATTTATCACTTCGGAGAGGTCTTTTTCCATTTATTTTGGCATTCGATCTTAGTTTTGTTGTCCTGATTCTGATTTCGATTCCGATCCCTGTCCCTATCTCTATTTCAGTTTCAGTTTTAGTTTTGGTTTTTGCTTCGGCTTCAATTTTTGTTCTAGTTCATGAACCTGAACCTATGTTTACACTTACCTTTCCTTCTTTGATGTCGACCAAGGCACTGACTAAGGCATAGAACTTTGGCATAACTTTGGCATCTTTGGCTTCCCTAGCACGCCTTGACGACTGTTGGCAATCGTTGGCTATGTGCAAACAACTTTTAACTAAGGAGTGGCAATAAGGAGTCTTACATTCACCGAGGACGGAGGATTTGAACCCACAACCTCACTCCCATAAGTGGTGTTTTACCACAACACTATCTCTTTGTGTTGTCACTCTAGTTCTCTTTTCTTATATTTAACACAACTTGCATCTCTCTCTTACTTTTTCAATTCCCAAGAAGCACCCTTCCTTTTTTCCTTTGAATTAAAGAAATCTCATAATTGGTTTCATATATCCACAAGGGGGTTTGTTTGTCTACATATCCATGGACCCTACGAATACCATAGAGGATTTTGATGAGTCACCTCTACCTTGTTGATATATTTAGGTAGTGATGTGTGTGAACACTCTAGGACCATCAGGGCACTTTTTCCCTCTTTAGGAGGTTTTTTCCCCTGGCTTGTATATACGCCTATTGCCTTAATGTGTTACTTATCTTTGTACATTCTAGTGGTAATACATTCAATATTGTGTGTTATGCTCCAAGTTTCTTCTTCTTCCTTGTGTTGTTTGCATGCTTTCGTAGACATCTAACTCCAACAATTGGTATCAGAGCAGGTCGCCACTTCATCTAGGGTGTCGCTGACACCCCTCTGGTCATAGTCTCAAAATCACACGAAATTTGGTGAGCATACTTAGGGTGATTAGAAGATAAAAAAAACTTTGCTATGTGGTACCAAAATGGCGATGTCTTGCAAATACAAGTATTGGAGCTTATGCAAATGGCATTGAAGATGCTGATATTTTTAAGATTCCTGTTCGTGCTACGATTTTTGTTGCACCTACTACATAGCAAATTTTTTGGGATGGGAGAGATTCTCAGGCACATGCACTGATAGCCTTGTCTATCAAACGTACCATTATTCCTCACATTCGCTCTTGCAAAATAGCTAAGGATGCTTGGGATACACTTACCACATTATACCAGGCTAGGAACGAGGCTCATGTTGCTTACTTTCGAAAACAGTTGGAGAGTGAGCATATGAATCAAGGTGATTCTATGGACAATTTTATGACAAAGATCAAAGAGTTGAAGGAACAATTGATTTTTGTGGATGAAGTTATACCAAATAGCTCACCTGTGCAAACTGTTCGGAATGGTCTTCTTGATTCATATCAGAGTTTTGATTATAATCTTCATTTGATAATGAAAGGCAATACACATGCCTTGACATTTGAGGAGTTACTCTCTATTTTGTTGCAAGAAGATCAGTCTAGGCAGAACAGGTCCATTATGCATGTTGTAGATCAAGCTTTCCTGGCTAGTCAGGAGGGCAACAGTAAATGGAGCTCATCTACGAGTAAGCAGAAATATGCAAATGCTGCACATTTGAAGAAGGAAAACAAAGATGAGAAGAAATAAAAAAAAGCAGAAATTCTTTTGTAAGTAATGTAAAGGAAACGATCATATCATAAAGAACTATCCAAAAATGGCTACAAAAGAGGCAAAGAAAAAAGAGGCTGGAATGGTTGTTGCAGGGGCCTCTACACTAAAAATGGAGTCTGCAAATCTTATGCAAAATGAAGAATGGGTGTTTACTACTGTTTGCAATTTTGACCCATCTTCTCATGAGCAGTGTATGTCTGCAATAGACTCAGATGTTTGGTATTTTGATAGTGGGGCAACCAAACATATAACTTGCAATGCAATTTCTTCACTCCATTTGAGCTTGCCCCTTCAGGGAATACTATCACATGCGCCAACAAATTCTCTTGTACTATCATGGGAGTTGGTAAGATCATTTTGACTACTGCTGATGGTACTTCTTTCACTTTGTCGGATGCTTTATTTGTGTCAAGGATCAAGAAAAATCTGTTATCAGTTTCTGCATTAGCCAAGATTGGCTTGCTTGTGAAGTTTGTTGATGATAGATGTATAGTTCATGATCTATTAGATGGCAACACGATTATTGCTTCTAGCATTTTATGTCATGGGCTCTATAAGCTCATAGACTATGAAAAAATCTGTGAATGATTCAACATATAAAGTACATGATTCTCAGGCTATGTCACATGCAAAGCTTTGGCATGTTGCTAGTTTGCTATGCCTACAAAAATCTGAAATGGTGTCCTCTTTGCCCAAACTTGAGGCACCCGATAAACATGTTTGTGAAGGTTGTATTTTGTGCAAAATGTAGTGTTCCTCCTTCCCAAAAGATGGTTCAGTTTGGGCTACTCAGAAATTGCAGCTTGTACATAATGTTGTCTGTGGTCCTATGTAGACACCTTCTTTTGGAAACTATCTTTACTTTGTGACTTTCATTGACCATTTTTCCAGGCATGCATGGGTATATCCACTCAAAGGAAAGTCCGAAGTGTTTATGTGCTTCAAACAATTTTTGGTTTTGGTTGAAAATCTGTCAGCATGTAAAATGGGCACCCTCCATTCTGATCGAAGGGTGGAATATATGTCTTCTGAATTTAATGCATTTTTGGCTGAACTCGGATAAAACATCAGTGTACAATTTTGTATAAACCTCAATAGAATGGAGTTGTTGAACGAAAGAATAGGTCACTCATGGAGATGGCGAGATGTATGGCCAAGAGTCAGGCTTTACCCCATAGTTTCTAGCTTGAGGCTATTATGTGTGCAATGTATGTACTTAATAGTGTCCCATTAAAACACTGTAGTCTATCACTCCATTTGAGGCTTGACATGGTCGCAAGCCATCTGTTGCTCATTGTTGGCAGCAGTCAGGGAGCCGAAGGAGCCACAAGACGAAGAGAGTCAGAGCGAAGGGACAGCACAAGCAGACATGGCAGTCAAAGAAGATCTGGCAAATAGGCCAATAATTTTCCTCATGAAGAAGCAAGTATGAGCATTCACGCAAATCTAGCACTTAGGCAACCCTTTAACTTTTCAAAAACCCTTACACCAATTAAAAGTGATTCTCATCACTAAACACCATTGTAAATACCATTTCATATTTTTGTAGCTCCATTTTGTGCAAGCCAAGGAGTCCTTGAGCTTGAGGAGCTTTAGAAGTATCTACCTGCCAATTTTCGTAATTTTTAGATCTCGTTGGAGCCCTCAAATAAGCCCTGAAACCTAATTTTTAACTATGCCGGACACTAGGTCTGAACAGGGCCAAAGCTAGTCAAAAACTATAAAAGGAGCTAGAGAGCTCATTTTTAAAAAAGATTGTAATTGAAACAAACTTGTAAGAGCTCTTTTTGAAAGAAATCTAAGAACTCCATTGCATTTCACTCTTTGTCTTGCCGTGTGTGCGCGTGTGTGTGTATGTGTGTGCATGCTTGTGTGCTTCTCACTCACGCACTTGTGCCGCCACTTGCTCGAGGTCTTCATACCATCCTCACGTCTTCCCGGATTGACATTAAAGGAGGTGCTACTCATCACTTAACTACACCAAATTTTGGCGCCATTGCCGGGGATCGAGCTTTGAGGACGAGTGTGTGATGGTAAGATGTAGATTGGAGACGTTGGCGTTGTAGGTAATTTCTCTACTTTTCCTATTTTTCCTCTTTCTTACTTCACCACCATCATCACCATCATCATCTTCACCATCTTCCACCTCCACTACCATCATCGCGAAAATTTCAGTTTTTTGATTATATCACCTTCTCCACCTCATTTCCCTCATTTCACTTGTGAGAGAGAGCGAGAGAGCGAACTGTTGTGTGCTATTTTCTGCATGTTCTTGGAGTGTCTTGCAGGTTTCAGCGTCATCATCCCCTCCAGCACGTCGCGCAGGTACGGAAATGTGCAGAACTGTCTCGCAGTCGCCGACTCCTGTCGATCGCGATTGACAGAAATTTTCACCTTTTAGTAAATCTGAGTGCACCACAGTGGACTAGAGACCCTGCACATCATCTTTCCATCAAAAGTTTTGAAAATCTTGCAAAATTTCAGTCCATCGCGATTGACAGCTCTGTCCATCGCGATTGACAGCTTGTCCATCGCGATTGATACCCCTGTCCATCGCGATCGACTGAATTCCCTGTCCATCGCGACCGATAGCCTGTCCATCGCGATTGATTGAGTGTCCATCGCGATTGACTGAACCCTCTGTCCATCGCGATTGACTGAACTCCTGTCCATCGCGATTGATTGAGTGTCCATCGCGATTGACTGAACCCTCTGTCCATCGCGATTGACTGAACTCCTGTCCATCGCGATTGATTGAGTGTCCATCGCGATTGACTGAACCCTCTGTCCATCGCGATTGACTGAACTCCTGTCCATCGCGATTGATTGAGTGTCCATCGCGATTGACTGAACCCCCTGTCCATCGCGATTGACAGCCCTGCCCATCGCGATTGACAGCCTTGTCCATCGCGATTGACAGCGAATTTTAGCCAAATTTTTTAGGGTTTGTTAATTGAAGAGTTGGGCTAATTTTGGGCATAAACATTTTACTCTAGAGCACATTAGGAGGCCTTAGGAAAACAACTTGGGGAAAACCTGTTGCACAGTGATCCTGTTTGAACCGTGTCTTAACCCTAGAACCCTGAACGGTCACAACTTTTTCATACGAAATCCATTTTTTGAGCTCTAGGGCTTGTTGGAAAGCTTGTGGCATATACTACACGCCCTCAACTGTTTTTTATAAAGATAATGCGTTGATTTTTAGCTAGGGTATTTTTAAGTTGACCATACCCAGGGGGAACAAAATTCAGGGATCTCTAGAGTTGTGCCCAAAAGTCATAGTGCAAATGGGTGAAGTGTTACATGAATGAAAGTGATTGGTTCTGTCTTTTGAATTTAAGTCTTGAGCTAACAGTGGGCCTTTTAACAGGTCCTTTGAGAGCATCGAAGGATACGCAAAGCAAGAGTAAGTGCAGGCTTGGGAACGCGCGTCCTGGGCACACCAGGGCAACAACACAAGGAAAGGAACTCAAGGTTGGAAAACCCGCAACTCTCTCTATCAATTCTTAGTTTAGGCTAAGTGCGGGTAGTGTTAGAAGTAATCCCAGGCAACGATAGGCCCGAGATAAATCAAAGATTATCTAAGAAATCAAGTTCAAGACAAGAGAGAACCTGTGTGTGTGAACGACAACCTTAAAGGAAAAGAACCTAACGTGAAACGATCAAACTAAAGTGCGAAATTAAACTCAAGTATTCCTAACGACGTAATATCAGACAAGAGTATAAACACGATAATCAACATAAAAAGGGGATTAAGTAATTGGTACAAAAGGACTCTGCAACGAGGTTGTACTCTGGGCAAAAATTGGGCTACTTAAATAGGCATATGAACCTTAGATCAGGACGACATCTAGTAAGGGATAGACAAAGCCTTAGGTCTTCAGAGGCTAGTGTCAACCACACTGCTAGGTCTTGGGCCCAGCAGTTGAGTCACCACTCATACTACCCAAGTTTTGAGACTAGTGAATCCGAGATGTCTCAAGGTATGGAGAGACCTACAGGCAGTTCAGGAGTGCCATACTTGCACAGGGTAGAAGGCCCCTACAAAACGCAGTTGGAATACCTTAGGACCAACCGATTAGGTGCCAGCATCTATGAGGACGGCCTAGGAAGATCTGTAGTACAGATTAAGAATCCTGATCAATCCATTGGACTAGAGCACCCAGCTATCAAGTTCGAAAACGGAGCATACTTGGACAAAGAAGGAACCATATGTGTAGTCACCAGTCACCTAGATAGGACGGACGAATTTGGAAATGTGATCCCTGAAGCAGACTTAGGTGACCTGGAGCAAGGAAACATGGGGGCAGAACCTAGAACCCCTCGAGGTAAATCGGTTCTGACTAGGATTATCACACCGGAGTGGATTCCCCAGGATAATAAGAGCATAGATTTGCTCATCAATCGAGAGACGGACGAAGCCTTTTGGAGGTACAAACCTGATCGGCCAATTGATATAGGAACAATCATGATCTATGAGTTTAAGGATCCTGATAGCCCAGGTAGAGTGACCTACTTAGATCACGCTTCGGAGAGGATCTTTGTGGTGACAGAAAATGACAGGCATGCTTACACTTGGAGGGTGAATTCGTTTTCCCCCAACCAAGATCGAATGTATCCTATGGTCACCCTGGTGCTGGAACATCCCAAGCTCATGGAATGCAAAGAGACAGAAGTAGAGATAGACCAGAAGTAAGCTTTGCCAACCCAGTGGGTAGAGAAAGAACGAGGTCGAAAACAAATAGAGTAGAACCTGAGATTCTTAGAGCTCACAGGAATCAAAGAAATGCGGATGAGTTCCCTCTACCACGACCTAGAGAGCACACAAGGACTTTGAGACCGACTCAGCTAGTTAAGTCCATGAAGAACTACTTCGATGGCACTGGAGATCCATACGATCATGTTGCTGAGTTTAGGCAAGTCCTGAGAGCTGAACAAGTGGAGGATCTATTCACGCAGTACAATGCCTTTGGTCTGACCCTTAGGAACACTGCTCTAACATGGTTTCAGCCACTAAATGAGAGGCAGTTCAGGAGCATAGACCAACTCCTAGAGGCTTTCATTATTGAATTCTCTAAGAGTGGCATAAGGCATAATACCTCCTCGCTGATTCACAGCTTCAAGCAAACCCCTCAAGAAACCGTGAGACTTGCAGGAAGAAGATTTAGGCAATACTTAGAAAGATGCCCTGTTTCGGAGCTACCCACACCAGCCAAGCAAGTGGCTTTATTCTTGGATGGATTGCTAAGTACCAAATTGAGATCTTATGTGTACTTGAAGGACCCTAGGACCATAGAAGAGTGTGTACGCATGTGTATTGACATTGAGGACAACCTAGGGGAGGAGTTAGAGCTTGCTAAGATATACAAAGATTCGGATAGTGCCTCTAGCCTCTCTTCCACGCAATCCACATCAATCGAGGAACTTGCAGAGAAAGTAGCTCAGAAATTAGGTGTAAGTAGTAAACAAATCCCAAGGTTTGCCCCTGTGAAAAGGTGCTACACTTGTGGTGGTGACCACATGGCGAATGTCTGCCCCATTATGGCTCAGCCCCAAGTAAATCCTAGTAGCCAGTACTGCACCATAGAACGGAGATACACCAATCACACCGCACAAGATTGCCCATACAACAAGCAGGCAGTTAGGCAACCCTACCCTCAGCCATACCCTCAGCAGGGAAGATACCAGAACCCGTACCCTCCACAACCATATGGCAGGCCACAACAACCGTATCAGCAACCCTACCAAAACCAACAAATGCCTCAGCCAGTGTTAGCTCAACAACCCCCTGCCCCAGCTAATGTGATTCCGGTAAAGTATGCTGTTGCAGAAGAAAACCTGAATAGAGCTATAGTCCCTGTAACACCTTTGCTTTCTGAAAGTGACCCGAGTGACCATAGCTTTGATTCTACACATGTTGATAGTCCCCAGGCGTACTACATGCAGTCTCCAGAACATGGTGAGTCCTATTACAGCGAAGAGCCAAATGAACCTAGTTGGGAGTCAGATTACACAAACGTCATGTATGCAAACCCCAACCCTAGGCCTCAACCTAGGCAAGTAAGACCTCCGTTCCCAAGAGGACCGTGCTACAGATGCCAAGGAGATCACCTCATTCGTGATTGCCCCTTACCTCCACCTACACAAAACCAGTCAGTGACGATCCAAGGCTTTTGCCAAGATTGTGGAAAAAAGCATCTCTTACGAGATTGCCCAAAAAACCCCAATAATATGCCAAAAATCACACCTATCAATGTTATTGGATTAGTGGTAGATTCCACAGGAAGTGTCACTTCCACTGCTCCCGTACAGGTAGTCACTAGAGCTCAAGCATTGCAGCAGAATCAAGGGGTAAACTAGGATAAGAACCCAGAGGCTAGTGAAACCGAGAGCGTGACAAAGAAAAGGACTAGAGCGTGGAAAGATAGTCGGGAAAGAATGAAAAGACACTGGGCTAAAAAGATGAGTGAACTCGAGGAAAGCATAAGAGAAACCAAAGCCAGGATAACTGAACTTACCTCTCAAACCCCCTCTCACACTATCCCACCACCACCATTCCCATCGCCATCCAACTAGCCACCTTCCAACCCACCTCATATGATTCCACCACCCCCTAGAGTAGGATCTGTATTAGCTGATCCCATTCCAAAAGACATAGACATGATGCTTAAAGCATATCAGGCCAGAATTCAAGAAGGGCCAAATGTCACAGATCACGACAAGTGTTACCCTAGAGCTGACCTAGAGATAGAAAGAACCAAGCTTTGCGCGAAAATGGTCGCATTGGCTCAAACTATGTTTGAAGCTAGTCGCCTTTTCAATTACTCGGGCTCAGCCAAGACGCAATTACACTTGGATGGACTTCTAGAGAAGTTAGAGGGCATAATCGCTAGATCTGCCAAGGAAGAAAAAAATCAAGAAAGGGAGAATCTAAGTAAAAACATGACCCATCCCCCATCGAAAGCTTATGTGCCAAATTCCATTGAACCAGACAATTCCCCCTCCCTAGAAAGAATAGAGAATCTAATGGCACAATCACAAAAGGAACCAGCCTCTCAACACAAGGGCAAGGTAAGTGAAAGAGTAAGCATTCTTGCTCAAGAAGCCTATGTGCCTGAAGCCTATGTGCCTAACTCTACGAAGCCGGACACATCATCTTCTATGAATCGGTTCACACCAGAATTCCTATGCGAGATTCAAGAAGATAAATGGGCTAAGGAAAGTGAAGTTCCTCCTCCTATTGAACTTGTGGATGAGGCACATGACCAATTCCCACAAGACATCCCATCCATTTATGGAGAGCAGGAGAGTACCCAATCTCAAGAAAGATTAGACTTCGAGTCTAATTCTTTACAAGAACTACCCCATTTGACAGGCCCATGGGAAGCAAAGTCCACCTGCATGAGAGCACCTACAGTCATGGTAAGAAACGAAGATTCAGTCATACCTGGGAACACAGAGGTAGTGGAGAACACTAAAGTGCAGTGCAATCTCAAGTTAGAAGAGCTACTCAAGGTTAGACCTGAATTATGGAAACATGTCGCCAAACAAGTACCAGAAATAGCCAAACCTCATTCCCAGGTAGGATCCCATAGGACAGTGCCAGAAATTCCCTTGGATAAGATAGGAGATGTGTGTGAAGGTGAAGAAGGGAACACCTATCTTCCCATCACCTACCAGGAGTACACCACCAAGGCAATTTTGGACTCAGGTGCAGGAGTTGTAATTGCCACTACTTCCCTATGGAAGTGTTGGGGCAAGCCAGCACTCAGGCCAACGAGAATGAAATTGCAGATGGCAGACGGTCATATTGAGAGACCCTTAGGATTGCTAGAAGGAATAACTCTCACCACTTGTGGTGTCGAGTTTGAGCATACCTTTGCTATATGTGACTTTAGCAAAAATCATGCCTATGAGATGATTTTGGGAAGACCATTTATGCGACAGTTGCAAGTGGTACAGGACTGGGGAACCAACTCCTTGTATTTGCAACACTTAGGTGTTACAACCAAAGTAAATCTCAAAGATTACTCTCATAGAGATGTCCCTCCCATCCAATGGAATCCCATCCATAGAGCCAAAGATGATACGGAATCGGTGCATTCCATAGGATCAGGATCCTCATGGATGCATGAAGACACCCACTTATGGATGTGCAAAGTAGCAGTAGACGAAGAGAAGAGAGAGAAGGCCAGAGAGGTAGGTGCGAAAGAAACCCATAGATCAATCCAAGACCCAGCCTATGCACCTGTAGTCTTTCCTGATGAAGAATTTGAACCTCACGGCTGGGCAGAAATTTTAGCAACAATGGATGTAGCCATCAATGAGGAACAATGGACACCTCACTGTGATGAGGATGGCTATGACATTTCAGTCTTCTCCATAGAGCCAATCATGGGAGAGGCAGTTCTAGAAGAATGCGAACCTAGCCCTGATGCATTTGAGGATGCAAGTGACTCCGACCTAGAGTCAATCATTATGGACCCACCATTTGCATCAGATGAAGAATACTTCCATGAAGTAGAATTTCAACCCCAGAGGCATGGAGAGCTCACAAACGATGTAAGATTAGCAACACATGTGACCCCGAAGGAAGAAGGAAAGAAACGGAAGAAGAGAGAAGTCTCACCAGAAGAGGAAGAATCTTTGTTTGAGGTCCCAGAAAATTTTAAGAAATATGAGATAGATGACAGGATGTTCAGTACATATACTGCACACATGACAGCCTCAAGCCAGAAACTATGTGGTAAAGCCTGACTTTTGACCATGCACCTCGCCATCTCCATGAGTGACCTGTTCTTTCGTTCAGCAACTCCATTCTGTTGAGGTGTATATGGCACTGTACACTGGTGTTTTATCCCACGTTCAGCCAGAAATGCATTAAAATCTGAAGACATATATTCCCCCCCTCGATCAGAACGGAGGGTGCCCATTTTACATGCTGACAGATTTTCAGCCAAAACCAAAAACTGTTTGAAGCACATGAACACTTCAGACTTTGCTTTGAGTGGATATACCCATGCATGCCTGGAAAAATCATCAATGAAAGTCACGAAGTAAAGGTAATTTCCAAAAGAGGGTGTCTGCATAGGACCACAGACATCAGTATGTACAAGCTGCAATTTCTGCATAGCCCGAACTGAACCATCTTTTGGAAAGGAAGAACGCTGCATTTTGCCCAAAATACAGCCTTCACAAACATGTTTTCCAGGTGCCTCAAGTTTGGGCAAAGAGGACACCATTTCAGATTTCTGCAGGCGTAACAAACTAGCAAAATTCAGATGACCAAAGCGTGCATGCCAAAGCTTTGCATCTGACATAGCCTGAGAATCATGAACTGCACATGCCGAATCATTCACAGATTTTTCATAGTCTATGAGCTTATACAGCCCACGACATAAAATGCCAGAAGCAATAATCACATCGCCATTTGAGAGATCATGGACTGTACACCTGTCATCAACGAATTTCACAACCAAGCCAATCTTGGCTAATGCAGAAACTGATAACAGGTTCTTTTTGATCCCTGGCACAAATAAAGCATCTGACAAAGTGAAAGAACTACTATCAGCAGTAGTCAGAATGATCTTACCAACTCCCATAACAGGATAAGAGGAGTTATTGGCGCATGTGACAGTATTCCTTGTAGGGGCAGGCTCGAGTGAAGAGAAGAAACTGCGCTGCGAGGTAATATGTTTGGTTGCCCCACTGTCAAAGTACCAAACATCTGAGTCTACTGCAGACATGCACTGATCATGAGAAGATGGGTCAAAACTGCAGACAGTAGTAAACGCCCATTCTTCTTCCTGCACAAGATTTGCAGACTCTGTTTTTGGTGTAGAGGCCTCTGCAACAACCATTCCAGCCTCTTTCTTCTTTGCCTCTTTAGCAGCCAGTTTTGGACAGTTCTTTATAATATGATCATTTCCTTTACAGTACTTGCAGAACAATTTCTGCTTTTCTGATTTCTTCTCATCTTTATCCTGGTTCTTCGATTGTGCAGCATTTGCAGATTTCTGCTTACTAGTAGAAGAGCTCCATTTTCCTTTGCCCTTCTGACTAGCCAGGAAAGCTTGATCTGCAACACGCATAATGGACCTGTTCTGCCTGGACTGATCTTCCTGCAACAGAACAGAGACTAATTCCTCAAATGACAAGGCATTCGGATTGCCTTTCATCATCAATCGAAGAGTAGAGGCAAAACTCTGATATGAATCAGGAAGGCCATTCAGAACGGTCTGCACAAGTGAGCTATCTGGTATAACCTCATCAGCAGAAATCAATTGTTCCTTCAGGTCTTTGATCTTTGTAAGAAAACTGTCCATCGAATCACCTTCATTCATGTGCTCACTCTCCAACTGTTTTCGGAGGTAAGCAACACGAGCCTCATTCCTAGCCTGGTACAAAGTGGTAAGTGTATCCCAAGCATCCTTTGCTGTTCTGCAAGAGCGAATGTGAGGAATAATGGCACGTTTGACAGACAAAGCTATCAATGCATGTGCCTGGGCATCTCTGCCATCCCAACGAATCTGCTCTGCAGTAGGTGCAACAAAATCTGCGGAATATCATCTTCGACACCATCTTCATCAGCTCAAACACCTGTATTTGCAGTACCTGTTGTTACAGGTGTAACAGGACGTCTTTCAACACCCTGCACAATGTTCCACAATCCTTTTGCAACCAGTACATGTCGCATCATATAAGCCCATAATGGGTAGTTGGTACCATCCAACTTATCCTCAACAGCCAACATACGGAATACATCACTGCTTTCAGCCATGGCCGGTGACTAAAATACCTTGATGCAGAAAATTGACTGTATCTCAAAAAGTTGAACAGAACTGCCCAGACGAGTTCTGCTAGACCTGTAGCAGACTTCGAGACGCTTAAACTGGCGAACAGAAACTGGTATATACCTTTGGCACAAAAGGACGAAATAGCCTGCACAAGCACTGCGATAGTGCGTTCGGAGGCCGAAACGAGCTCAGATCGCGATTTCGGCACCACAAAACGAAGTGGTTTTGATCTCGTAAACACCCTGAGTATGCTCACCAAATTTTGTGCGAATCTGAGACTGCAAACGGAGGAGTGTCGACAGCGCCCTAGAAGAAGCAACGACCTGCTCTGATACCAATTGTTGGAGTTAGACGTCTGCGGAAGCACGCGAACAGCACAAGGAAGAAGAAGAAGCTTGGAGCACAACACACAAGACTGAATGTATTACTAGAGAATGTACAAAGATAAGTAGCCCATTAGGGCAATAGGCGTATATACAAGCCGGGGGAAAAAAACCTCCTAAAGAGGGAAAAAAGTGCCCTGGCGGTCCTAGAGTGTTCACACACATCACTACCTAAATATATCAACAGTTTGAACATCTTCAATATTGTAAGAATCATTGTTGACATCTTATTTGTCATCTTGATTGCTAGATTAGGGATATACTTATGTACTTTAACCCAGTGTTCGATTGAGCAAATCATATCATCTTTAGCTGATAGATAGGCTCTTTAGCCATCTCTCTGATATTTTTCATTTCCTCTATGCTTCCCAAAACTATGGACATGATCTTCTATAACACATGGAGAAATGAAAGATTCACCTATAGTATATATGGAGCATCAAGCCGATGTGGTATTAGAGGTAGATGCTTTTCCAAAAACGTTTTCCTCCATATGGTATCCATCGACTTGGATACTTGGATTTTTCACTGATTCGTGATATCGTTATCTTACTCCTTGCCTTACTTAGAGAGTGATTTCTCTAGCCATTCTAAGGACATCGTTGTATGTATATAGTGAAAATGAACCTTTTATTTCCACTTTCATTATCCTCTAATGTGTTTGACCTTTGTCCCTTATGCCTTGGTCATTTCCCCCGAGACGATGTTTCTGCGAAACTTATCAACAAAGACTTCCCTTTCAATTTCTTGCCTTTTAGCTATGCAAGGAGTTCCATCCATACATCCTCACAACTTCTTGTCTCTTTTCTCTAATCCTAAATCAATGAGAAAACAAGAATAACATTCTCTTATCTCAAACAATGCTCAATGATATCTATGTGGATTGTTGGCCGACAATGTCTCTGCATCTCAAGCACCACCAATGGTTCTAAGGTATTGTCAAATGTTATTGTTCACACTCAATCTCCTTCCTCACTCCTTGTTTCACTCACACTCTCTCAATATATCATCTCATGCATGTGATGGCTCTTGAATACATTACCGTTGGGAAATTGTTTAGTTCTATTTTAGCGCAGAATTCTTTTTTTTTCCAATCTTTTGAGGATGAAAATGTTATAGACACACTCAAACCTACTCAAAATGAATCCTTTATCCTAAATTTATGAGCTAATGAAGGATCTAAACCTACTACACATTTCCTACCTATTCTGCCTCCAATATATGCTAAAGTTGTTTTACACAAAAGACACTTCAATAATGCAAAAACAATGTTCACCAATACCTTCAATAAAGATCTTAACACCTTCTCCCAAGCTTCAAACTTCAATGTATACCTGAAATAACATCATAATCCTCGAAAATAGCATCAAAAGTTGGCATAGATCTACAACATAAAGCTCACCAGCTTCTAGTGGTGAAGGTCAACTTTATTTGCCAATCCAAGTACTTTACCCTATCCGAATGTATAAAGACATGCCTCCTTGGAGCTATGGAACTCAAGGAATAGCTCATGAAGAAAAAAAAATTCCACACACACATTCAAATGAAGAGAAATACACACTTGAGCATGCAAAAGTACTCACATGTTAGGTATGGGGTTGGGACACTCCAGGAACACAATAATGTTGGTATATTTTAGTAATGATGTGTGTGAACACACTTAGGATAGTCGAGGCACTTTTTTACCTCTTTAGGAGGTTGTTTTCCCCTAACTTGTACATACTCCTATAAACCTAATGGTTCACTTATCTTTGTACATTCACTTGATAATACATTCAATCTTGTTTTGTTCTCCAAAATTCTTCTTCTTCCTTGTGTTCTCCATGTGCTTCTTCAAAACTTGATCTCCAATAATTGGTATCAGATCACATCATCGCTTTCTCTAGATGTCCTCGATACCCCTTCGGCCTTAGTCTTAGAATCACTCAAAAATTAATGAGCATTCTCATGGTGATTAGAAGTTCAAAATTACTTTGCTTTATGGCATTGAGAATTTGATTTGAGCTCATTTCGGCCTCTAAATGCATTATCATAGTGATTGTGCACACAATTTTTTCCTCTTGTGCCAAAGATATATACAAGTTTCAGTTTGCCAATACAAGCACCTCGAAGTCCACTACAATTTAACCAAGCTTAGTAGGGTGTTTCTATTCAGCTTTTTGAGATATAGTCAATTTTTTGCATCAGGGTATTTAGTCACTAGCCATGGTTGAAAGCAATGGTGTATTACGTATATTGGCTATGGAGGATAAGTTGGATGGTACTAATTACCCATTATGGGGATACATGGTGCGCATCATGTATTGGTAGCAAAAGGGTTCTGGAATATTGTGCAAGGTGTTGAAAAATGTCTGACCACATGTGATTGAAGGTAATGCAGATGGTGTTGAAGATAATGATCTTCAATTTCTTGATTGTGCTATAGTTCCTAATGCACCTACTATAGAGAAACTTCATTAGGATGGCAGAGATGCACATGCACATGCATTGAAAAATTTGTATATTAAACATGCCATTATCCCTCAAATTCACTCTTGCAAGACAACAAAAGATGTTTGGGTTACTCTTACAACATTATACTAGACAAGAAATGAGGCTTGTGTTGCTTACCTCCAAAAATAGTTGGAGAGTGAGCATATGAATGAAGGAGATTCAATGGAATTTTTTTTGACAAAGATAAAAAATTTGAAGGAGCCGTTGATTTTTGTTGATGAAATCTTGTCAGATGATTCAGTTGTGCAGAATATCCTTAACGGTCTTCTAGATTCATATTAAATTTTTGCTTCTACTCTTTGATTGATGATGAAAGGAAATCCAAATACCTTAACATTTGAAGATTTAGTCTTTGATTTGTTACAGGAAGATCAGTCTAGGCAGAACAAGTCAATATGTATGTTGTAGATCAAGCTTTCTTAGCTATTCAGAAGGGCAAAGGTAAATGGATCTCATCTACTTGTAAGTAAAAATGTGCTAAATTTTGCATAATAAAAGAAGGAAGACAAAGATGACAAAAAAACATAGAAATAATTTTGCAAGTACTATAAAGCAGATGATCATGTCATAAAGATCTCTATACCTAAAATAGAGTTTGCTAATCTTCTTCAGAATGAAGAATGGGAATTTACTATCATTTGCAGCTATGATCCATCTTCTCATGAGTAGCAATGATGATGGAGCTTTCCAAAAAACATTTTTTACACAAAATGGTTGCTTAGGCTAAGAGAAACAATCTCTACAACATAGGCTAGTTGAATGTATGCAAGAGCTAGTCACATAGTGACCTCACTTGAATCCAAAAAGTTTTACTTCAAGACTAACTAGAGAATGAGTCTCAAATGTGACCCAACTTTAGCTAACTCTAATGGCTACCCAAGGACTCAAAAATCACTGTAAATGGATAAATATGGAAGTAGAACCAATGCTTACAACGTAAAGATATGTAGCTATAATAAATCCTTCACACAAAGAGAGATACGAATCACAATAGTTCTCTATTTTGCATGTTTCTTAGAGATGAATCAAAGAATGAACCCAAGACTTGGTGAACATAGAATAAACTATATAATCTATCCAATGATTCAAGGATTACATAAAATGGATTCCTAATGAAGAATAAACAATGTTGACAACTCAAGGGTAGAGAGTTCCAACACTACCTACACACACAAAGAGGTATGCTTACTCAAAATCAACAAAAGAACAATCAAGGGCCTAGCTTAAGCAAGGGGTTTGCTTGCTAACACTCCAAAACACTAAGGAAGACTTCTAAAAGCTAGGAAACATTCAAGATTTACCATTTGGGACCAAACTAACATATATATACAAGTGAAAAATGAGATGCACTTTTCTTCACAATCAAGAATCACACATAAATGTGATTGGAAATATATGAGATGAATGAGGGGGGGTTTCAACAACTTTTTGGTGAAGGAATCTCAAGGAATTCCTTGTCTTTTAGTGATCCACTTGCATGCAGTGAGATTTTGCCAAAGCTCTCCACTTTTGGCCAATGAAATTATTGCAACAAGCTCATAGGTTTGGAGCTTGATTTTCAACACTCCCCCTCAAAGCTTCAACTGATTTATCCAAGATCTATCATTCCAATGCCTCTTTTACCTCATAAGCTTTGTAAAATCCAATGCATTAATTAACATATATGCACATTAGTCTTTGGTACTAATATGATGGAATTTTACCTCTTTTTCTTGCACCTTCTCCCTCACAAAATGATAGTGAACTTCAATGTGTTTGCTCCTGGCACGAAACATGGGGTTTGCGGCTAGGTATATGCTACTCATATTATCACAATAGATAGGTATCTCCTTGAACTACATATTTAAGTCTTCAAATATCACATGTAACTTGAGCCAAAGCTCTATACTAAGATTTGGTTGACAATAAAGAAATTCTGGGTTGTTTCTTTGAGTTCCAAAAGTTGAGCTTCTTCCCTAGACTTCAATGTGTTTGCTCCTAGCGTGAAACATGGGGTTTGTAGCTAGGTATACACTACTCATATTATCACAATAGATAGGTATCTCCTTGACCTACATATGTAGGTCTTCACATATCACACGTAACTTGAGCCAAAGCTCTATACTCAGATTCAATTTACGACAAAGAAATTGTGGGCTGTTTCTTTGAGCTCCAAGAGATGAGCTTCTTCCCTAGCATAACCGCATATCCACTTGTTCTTCTCTTGTCATCCTTTGAAACAACCCAATCAGTATGAGAGAATCCTTTGATTTGCAAAATCAATCTCAAAAGGATAATATAAACCTTCATTAATAGTGCCTTTGAGATATTTCAACACTCCTTTAGCCGGAAGAAGATGTGGCACTCTAGGAGCTTGCATGAAGTGAGAAAGGAATCCCACTACATATGACAAGTCTAGTCTTGTAATTGTGGCACATATCAATGAACCAATGATGGACCTATAAAGTGTAAGGTTTTATGATTCATCTGATTCCATTGAGCTAAGCTTGAATTGACTTCCAAGCACATGAACAACACAAGGAAGAAGAAGAAGCTTGGAGCACAACACACAATACTAAATGTGTTACCACTAGAATGTACAAAGATAAGTAGCATGTTAGGCCTATAGATGTATTTACAAGTGGAGGGAAAAAACCTCCTAAAGAGGGAAAAAAGTGCCCCGAGGGTCCTAGTGTGTTCACACACATCACTATCTAAAATATCAACAAATCCCCCTTGAGAGTGATGCATTGAACAAGGAGTTGGCACTCATGTATAAGGAAGTGCGAAGCTATGTGGAATCAATCCACAAAAAGAAGTAAGCCCAAAGCTTTCCGGAAAGCTTCAAACTTCTCCCTAGGTAGAACCTTTGTGAAAAGGTCTGCAATGTTCTCCTGTGTGGGCATTCGGAGGCTGAAATGAGCTCAAATTGTGATTTTGAAAAGGGGTGTCGACGATGCCCTAGATGAAGCAGTGAATTGCTTTGATACCAATTGTTGGAGTTTGAGGTTTGCGGAAGCGTGCAAACAACACAAGGAAGATGAAGAAGCTTGGAGCACAACACACAATACTTAATGTATTACCACTAGAATGTACAAAGATAAGTAAACCATTAGGGCTATATGCATATATACAAGCCAGGTAAAAAAAACCTCCTAAAGAGGGAAAAAAGTGCCTCGATGGTCTTACTGTGTTCACACACATCACTACCTAAATATATCAATACAAAATGATAGTGAATTTCAATGTGTTTGCTCCTCACATGAAACATGGGGTTTGTGGCTAGGTTTATGCTACTCATACTATCACAATAGATAGGTATACCCTTGACATACATACTTAAGTCTTCAAATATCACATGTAACTTGAGACAAAGCTCTATACTCAGATTTGGTTGATGACAAAGAAATTGTGGATTGTTTCTTTGAGCTCCAAAAGATGAGCTTCTTCTCTAGCATGACTGCATATCCACTTGTTCTTCTCCTGTCATCCTTTGAAACAACCCAATCAGTATGAGAGAATCCTTTGATTTGCAAACTCAATCTCAAAAGAATAATATAAACCTTCATTAATAGTGCATTTTAGATATTTCAACACTCTATTAGCTAGAAGAAGATGTGGCACTCTAGGAGCTTGCATGAAGTGAGAAAGGACTCCCACTTCATATTACAAGTCTGGTCTTGTACTTGTGGCACATATCAATGAGCAAATGATGTACCTATAAAGTTTAAGGTCTTGCACTTCATTTAATTCCATTGAGCTAAGCTTGAATTGGCTTCCATAGGATGTGTGAATGGCTTGCAACCTATGAGACCAAATCTTTCTAACACATCTAGTATGTACTTTCTTTGCATCAACCATATACTTTTCGATTTATACATAAATTGAGTACCTAAGAAGTACCTTAGCTCTCCCGAATCTAAGATCTTAAATTATGATCATATCCTTCTCTTTATGTCCTTGATTCCCTCTTCATCATCACCTATTATGATCAGATTGTCTACATACACACATAGGTAGACAAAATTTTCACTTTCTCTTCTTATAAATAGTGATGGATTTGCCTTGCTTTGTTGGTAGCCACATTTAAGTAGGTACACAAGTCTTTGATTCAAAGCTCTGGCTGCCTTGAGTCCATATAAATCCATTTTCAACCTACAAACATGAGTTGATTTCTTGCAATTTTTAAATTTTAGAGGTTGATCCATATACACTATCTCTTCTAGATCTCCATTCAAAAAGGCATTCTTGAAATCTAACTGATATATTTTCCAAACCTTAATTGCAACCAAAGCAATCAAAGTTATAATTGTATTGCACTTAGCCACATAACTAAAGGTTTCCTCAAAGTCGCTCCCATCTGAATTGACTTTGATCTTGAACACCCATTTGTTGCCTACTATTACCTTCATGTCTTTGGTTTTTGGAATTAACTTCCATGTGTTGTTTTACTCCATGGCTTGGTTTTCCTCCTTCATAACTTCTTTCCATTCCATACACTTGCTTGCATCTTCATAACATGTAGGTTCTTGATTTTCTATGACTTTGCTCATTTATGTATAATGATATTTTCTTCTTCTTGATGTAGGTTCTTGATTTTCTATGACTTTGCTCATTTATGTATAATGATATTTATGTATAATGATATTTATGTATAATGATATTTATGTATAATGATATTTTCTTCTTCATTGTGCTATTTGTGTGTTTTTGCAAATCTTGATCTCCAACACATGGGACCTCTAAGGGAAGAAGGAGATGGAACCAAAGAAGCAAGATGCATGGAATTCCACTCTCTCACTTTCAACAAAGTTATTTACAATAAAAGTTTTTGTCTGCTATGCCTTTGGACATGGCTCTTTTCACATTATTTATGGACAAAAGTCACATTATTTAAGCACCAAAATGGGTCCTAAAAATTCTCGAAAAATTTTAGAGGGTTGGAAAAGTGCTCTAGAGGCTCAACCACTTTTTGAATTTTACAAAAGTGGAGTAAATGCCAATCATAAGGAAACTAAATATGAAATGAAAGATGGGTACAAAATAAGTATCATTCATAGTTGCTACCATCTTTATTGTAAATGAGGAAACATATGCTATTCCTAATGAGATCTGTCATCTTCTAATAGGTACTTCAATTGATGATAAAATTGAACCACCTCAAGAAGTTCTAAATCTCTTGCAAGAGAGAGAGAGACCATCGATAGAGATTATCCTCATGGTGTAGATGATAAGTTGCAAGAAGCACCCCCACAATCCACCTTTGCCCAACCATAAGGGACTATGTTAGAGGTAGAGTTGGAAGCTTTCTCTATGGTTCTTGTTGAGGGACAATAGTATTTCTTTTTGCACAATGTTGAGAAGGCATTCAAGTTTGATCTTGATTAATGCCTAAGTTTTCTTTTGTACCATGTCAAAGTGACCCTTGGATAGAAAATTTGATATATAGGATAAGAAGTGTTTACAATTTGGTGGCTCAGTGGCAAAAACAATATAACTGGTTTGTAATGACATACTTGCTAGTGAACATGGGAAAATTACCAAAGAGGAGTTCAATAATGCCCAAAAGAGAATAGGTATAGTGAAAAATTCTTAATTCATTAATAATGGAGCAGAGTGAGATCTCCCACTCCAACATTAACTTACAAATTACAAAGAGAGGAGAAGAGAAACATAGAGTTCAAGGTGTAAGTATTTTCTTTTGATATCATTCTTATAACCTCATGCAAATATTAACATCATGAATCTGTGTCGGAGGTGATTGAAGTAGATAAGAGTTCAGCCAAGAGTGAAGGGGATTGAGTTCTCATGGATGTGGCCCCTCACTTGAAAACTATGTCAACAAACTTCCTAAAGAAGATTTTGTAATCATTTATAAATAGTATAATCCTAAAGATCACTTCATGAGATGGTGTTTGAAGGCTTTGAGTAAATTATTATGTTTATCAACCATTACATAGGGATAAATTGTGCTTTTTTATTAGGAAATACCTTATGATTACAACTTTAGATTCAAAATTTTGTGGCAAAATTCTAGGTCAAATAGAAATAGCTGTAGGGTTAGGGGTGAAGGATGGTGATGATATGCACAAATTTTTTATCACTTATGAAGTATTTCAATGGTGTGCACAATGGCGGAATCTCCTTATCAAGAGCTCCACCATGATACCCTTTTAACAAAAAACCAAGCTCCAAACGCTACACACAGTATTCCGCATTGCCTGTCGAATACATAGAAAAACACCGCGTATAGAATATGCAAAAAAACACAATACACATAGAGCATGAACACATATTTCTTGGGTGTTACAAATGTGGTCGAACTTATAGTCTGTGGCTGACCAAGACACTATATGTTTTATTAAAGAACATATAAAAAAGTTTCTGATGGCCGTTTGGCCTTTCACATGGACACTAACGATAACAATCTCCCACTAAAGGCCAATATGGCCAAAGTGACTATGGAGAAAAATAAAGAATACTTGAGTGTAAGTATACAAATTATACCTTCCATCTAGTGGGCATGTTACACAATATACAAGTAACAATGTAAGATCATGAATCAAGTAACCCCCATCAAGTGACAATACTGTTGAAATCTATCATGTGGTAGATCTCTAGTCAAAGCGTTTCCAACATTATCTCAATTATGAACCTTCTCAAGAATAATATGCTCAATGGCTAAGCAATCTCTAATGAAGTGATATCGCACCTCAATGTGTGTGGTCTTTGCATGATAGACTAGATTATGAACCAATGCAATGGCAATTTGACTATCACTTAACAAACGAGGTACATGTTGAGGTAGACCCATATCACAAGAAAGAAAAGAAAGCCACAATGCTTTCTTACATGCCTCACTTGCTGGAACATACTCTACTTGTTTAGTGGAAATAGTTGTACATTCTTGAAGATGAGATCTCCAAGAGATGGCACCTCCAACAAAATGAAAAATTTACCTTGATGTAGACTTACGCTTGTCTACACAACCAACATAATCAGAAACTATGTAACTAATAATGGATGCTTTCCCTCTACCCAAGCATAGACACTTGTCCTTAGTGCCACTCAGATATTTCAAAATCATCTTGACCACTTCCCAATGCTTCTTGCTAGATTACACATATATCTGCTCACAACTCCCACTGCAAATGCAATCTCTAGTCTCATAGCTCCCATAGGATACATGAGATTACCAATAGCAGAATGATAAGGAATTTCGGTCATGAATTCCTTTTCCCCATCTGATTTGGGGAAATCATTGTTGTTAAGTTTCACATATCTAGGTAAAGGTATACTCAATGCCTTTCCACCTTTCATATTGAACTTGTGAAATACTTTGGATATGTACTCACTTTGAGGCAAGTATATGCATCCTTTACTCCTATCATGAGTAATGTGCATGCCAAGAATAGGTTTGGCATCCCCCAAATCCTTCATATTGAATGTCTGACTGAACTTCTTTTTGAGATTTGACAAGTCATAAGAGGACTTCCCAACAATAAACATATCATCAACATAAAGTATCAAGCATATCAAGTGGCCTTATGGGCATCCCTTTGTGTAGACACAACGATCCTCATTGATTTGAGAATAGCCTTGAGACTTCATAATAGGATCAAAGTTTTGGTACCATTGTTTGGGGGACTATTCAAGTCCATATAAGCTCTTCTTTAGCTTACAAACTAGAATTTCTTTGTCAAGAACTACATAAACCTTTGGTTGTTCAATATAGATTTCATAAATAAGATCTCCATGCAAGAAAGCAGTTTTCACATCCATTTGGACTAGCTCTAAGTCTTGCTTTGCAATGAATATAAGAAACATTCATAAGGTAGTCATCTTGACCACTAGAGAGAAGATTTCCTTGAAATCAACATGATGTTATTGCTTAAAACCCTTTGCAACAAGTCGTGCTTTGGAGAAGCACTATCTGATGTGAATTTTAGCTTATATACCCACTTACATGGTAAAACGTTCTTGCCCTTTGGCAAAGATACTAAATCTCAAGTACCATTCTTATTAATAGAACCCAACCACTCTTCATGGCACACTTCCACTTGGCATGATCCTTTGTTTGCATAGCCTCTTTCTAGCAAGAAGGCTCAACAACATCCGTTAGCATAACAAAATCCAAACCTAGAAGATATCGATGAGGTGGATGTGAGACACATGCAGAGCATCTCAATGGTTGCTGAACTAGAACATTTGTAGACTCATATGATCTCATATTCTCTTGAACATCCCTATGTGCAATATTTTTATGCATGCTAACAAGAGGACTAGTATCCTTAAACACCACTCTTGTCACTTCAACCTCCGTAATGGATTGTTTATAGAACTTAGAATCATTGAAAATGACATCACTGCTTTTGATCATTGACCATGTTTCAGGATCCCCTAAGTGATATCCAAATTTGCCTTCTCGACCATATCCAAGAAAAATGCATTTCTTTGACTTATGTTCCAACTTTTTTCTAAGACTTTTGGGTATATGAACATATGCTTCACACCCAAAAACTTGAAGATGATCATGATATGGTGGCTTCCTTGTCCATAACTCTTGTGCCCCTTTCAGACCTTTGGTAATACTAGGTGAAAGGCTAATCACATGAACTGCAGTCAATACTGCTTCTCGCCAAAAGCCTTGTGAAAGGTTCACATGATGTAGCATAGAAACTACTCTATCTTGAATAGTTCTATTCGTCCTTTCAACTACACCATTTTGTACTAGGGTATTAGGAGCTGTAAAATCTCCATTAAATTTCCTTTAGATTGAAAGAAAATGCTAAATTCATATGAGGTATACTCACCCCCATTATCTGAATGCAAAGACTTAACCTCAGTTCCTTTTCTAGTCTAAAGTGAAGCAAGCTATTTTTTGAAAATAGGGAATACATGATCCTTCAATTTGATAGGATATACCCATGCTTTTAAAGTAGCATCATCTATGAAAGTGACAAAGTAAAGAGAACCACCTAATGACCTTGTGGGCATAGGACCACACACATCCATATGAACAAGATCTAAAGGGTGAATTGAAGAGTCAATGTGCATTTTATGCACATTCCTAGTTTGCTTTCCATATTGACAATGCTCACAAAATGAAAAATCTGAGAAAGATAACATAAGTAAGTAGCTAGAACGAGAAAGGTTTTCCATTCCACTATGAGATATATGGCCCAAGCGGCCATGCCAAATACAAGCCATATGCTATTTAGTAACAGCTAACAAGTGTTCTTTCTATGATACAAATAAAGGATAAAGTGATCCAACTTTGCTTCCTTTTGCAATAACCATATTGCCCTTTGATATGCAAAAGATCTGAGCATAGAAGACCACCTTGCAACTAAGCATCAAGTTGATCAACTGACATCAAAATCCATGAGAATGGACGTACATGGCATACATTATGCATTGTAAATTTTGAACCATCAATGAACTACGCAACCACCTCTCTAATCCCAACACATCACACTAGTAAGAGTCACCAAGTCTCATAATACCAAGAGACTTTTCTACATAAGTAGAGAACCATTCTCTATGTGATGTCACATGGAAAGAAGCACCATTATCTAGTAGCCACATGTGGGAAAGAGAATCAGCCATAAGGGCCTCAATAGGCACATTACTATCAAGTGCCAACACATCAGCATCATCAAAAATAGCATTTATTTCTTCAATCTTCACAGTCAAAGTAGATGCAACAGATAGCTATTTAAAGTGGCCATCAACATTCTGCCCTTTATCTTTAGCATTCTTTAATGCATAGCAATCTTTCTTCATGTGTCTTTTCTTATGCCAATAATGGCATTTGATATCTCTCTTCCTTGGTTTACTTCTACTCTTATCCCATTGACCATTCTTTTCCTTATTTTTTTTCCTTCCATGTTGCTCATTCTTTCCTTGGTAAGAATCACAAACATTATATGCATCTCCACTCTGAGTGATAGCCATAGATTTTTTAGGAATCTCCTCACTCAAGAGTGCTCCACATATGTCATCATAGACCAATTTATAGCCAGTTGCACAGTTCCTAATAACTATGCAAAATGTATCCCATGATGATGGCAAGGTGCATAACATCAATATTGCTTCCATTTCATTACCCATCTCCATTTTCTTAGTCTGCAATGTTGGAGTTTGAGGTCTGCGGAAGCACATAACAACACAAGGAAGAAGAAGAAGCTTAGATCACAACACACAATAGTGAATGTATTACCAAGTGAGTGTACAAAGATAAGTAACCCCTTAGGGTTATAGGTGCATATACAAGCTGAGGAGAAAAACCTTCTAAAGAGGGAAAATGGTGTCTCGACAGTCCTAAGTGTGTTCACACACATCACTATCGAAATATATCAACAAATCCCCCTTGGGAGTGATGCAGGGAACAAGGAATTGACACTTGTGTATAAGTAATTGCCAAGCTATGTGGAAAGAGATCAATCCGCAAAAGGAAGTAAGCCCAAAGCTTTGCAAAAAGCTTCAAACCTCCTGAGGAAGAGCCTTTGTGAAAATATCTACAATGTTATGTTGTGCGGGCACATATGCCAAATTGATCTCTCCAACAAACAACCTCTCTGTGGCATAATGATAATGCACCTCAATGTGCTTAATGCGAGCATGGAGCAGAGGGTTCCTCGCAACTACCAATGCACTCTGATTGTCAATGAAGATGGTGGTGGCAAAAGATTGACCAACATCTAAATCAGCCAAAAGGCATCTGAGCCACACACACTCAACAATCACTATAAAAGCTGCCCTATACTCAGCCTCACAACTAGAAGTGGCCACAATAGGTTACTTCTTGCTCAACCAAGATATGCATGAGCTACCAAGCATGAAGCAAAAACCACTAGTGGATACATGAGTGTCATAGCAACCAATCCGATGTCTAAAAAAGCATGTAAATCTAGAAGTAGGGATCCCCCCTTGGAATAATCCAAGTAGCCGTGTACCACTCAAGTAGTGAAAGATGCACTTAACTACTTGCCAATGCTTGACACCTAAGAAATGCATAAACCTACTCATCTGTGAGACAACAAATTGAATATCAGATCGAGTTATGCATAGGTAAATCAAGCATCCAACAACTTGCTGATAGAGAACAACATCAAATGCACCTCCAGCATTATGAAGACTCAATTGTAAACCTATTTCCATAGGAGTGGCAATAGGTTTGCAACCTTCAAGGCCAAAATGGTGCAATAACGTGTCAATATGTTTTGTTTGAAATAGAGCTATTCCATTATCAACTTGAATAAACTGAATGGCCAAATAATGATGAAAATGCCCCAAATCTGACATCTCAAATGAGGTATGCAGATATATACCTTTGGCACAAAAAGATGAAATAGCCTGCACAAGTGCTATGATAGTGCATTCGGAGACTACAACTCACCAAAATTCGTGCGATTTTGAGAGTGCAACCGGAGATGTGTCGATGATGCCCTAGATGAAGCGGCGACCTTCTCTGATACCAATTGTTGGAGTTAGACATCTACGAAAGCATGAAAATAGCACAAGGAAGAAGAAGAATTTTGGAGCTCAACACATAATACTAAATGTATTACCACTAGAATGTACAAAGATAAGTAGCCCGTTAGGGCAATAGGCATATATACAAGCCGAGGCAAAAGAAAACCTCCTAAAGAGGGAAAAAAGTGCCCCGACGGTCCTAGTGTGTTCACACACATCACTATCTAAATACATCACTATCTAAATATATGAACACCTTCCCTCGATCAGAATGGAGGATGCCCATTTTACATGTTGATAGATTTTCAGCCAAAGCCAAATTTTTTTTGAAGCACATAAACACTTCGACTTTGCTTTGAGTGGATTTACCCATGCATGCCTGGAAAAATCATCAATGAAAGTCACAAAGTAAAGATAGTTTCCAAAAGAGGGTGTCTGCATAGGACCACAAACATCACTATGAACAAGCTGCAATTTTTGAGTAGCTTGAACTGAACCATCTTTTGGAAAGGAGGAATGCTACATTTTGCCCAAAATACAGCCTTCATAGACATGTTTATGGGGTGCCTCAAGTTTGGGCAAAGAGGACACCATTTCATATTTCTATAGGCATAACAAACTAGCAAAATTCAGACGACCAAAACGTGCATGCCAAAGCTTTGCATCTAACATAGCCTGAGAATCATGTACTACACATGCTGAATCATTTACAAAATTTTCATAGTCTATGAGCTTATACAACCCACAACATAAAATGTCAGAAGCAATAATCACATCGCCATTTGACATATAATGAATTGTACATCTGTCATCAACAAATTTAACAACCAAGCCAATCTTGGCTAATTTAAAAGCTAAAACTGATAAGATATGCTTCTTGATCCCTGGTACAAATAAAGCATCTGACAATGTAAAAGAACTACCATCAACAGTAGTCAGAATGATCTTACCAACTCCCATGATAGGATAAGAGGAGTTGTTGGTGCATAAAATGTCAGAAGCAATAATCACATCGCCATTTGACATATAATGAATTGTACATCTGTCATCAACAAATTTAACAACCAAGCCAATCTTGGCTAATTTAAAAGCTAAAACTGATAAGATATGCTTCTTGATCCCTGGTACAAATAAAGCATCTGACAATGTAAAAGAACTACCATCAACAGTAGTCAGAATGATCTTACCAACTCCCATGATAGGATAAGAGGAGTTGTTGGTGCATAAAATGTCAGAAGCAATAATCACATCGCCATTTGACATATAATGAATTGTACATCTGTCATCAAAAAATTTAACAACCAAGCCAATCTTGGCTAATTTAAAAGCTAAAACTGATAAGATATGCTTCTTGATCCCTGGTACAAATAAAGCATCTGATAATGTAAAAGAACTACCATCAACAGTAGTCAGAATGATCTTACCAACTCCCATGATACGATAAGAGGAGTTGTTGGTGCATGTGATAGTATTCCCTATAGGGGAAGTCTCGACTGAAGTGAAGAAACTATGCTACAAGGTAATATGTTTGGTTGGCCCTCTATCAAAGTACCAAACATCTGAGTCTACTACAAACATACACTGTTCAGGAGAAGATGGGTCAAAATTGCAAACACTAGTAAATGCCCATTCTTCATTCTGCATTAGATTGGAAGACTCTATTTTTGGTGTAGAGGTCTCTGCAACAACCATTCCTACCTCTCTTTTCTTTGCCTCTTTTGTAGCCAATTTTGGACAATTCTTTATGGAATGATCACTTGCTTTACAATACTTGCAAAACAATTTTTGCTTTTCTATTTTCTTGTCGTCTGTGTCATGCTTTTTTGATTGTGCAGAATCAGCATATTTTTGCTTACTAGTAGAATAACTCCATTTACCTTTGCCCTTCTGACTAGTTAGGAAGGCTTGATCTATAACATGCATAATGGACTGCCTAGACTAATCTTCTTGCAACAGAACATAGATGAAGTCCTCAAATGTTAAGGCATTTGGATTTCCTTTCATCATCAAACGAAGAGTAGAAGCAAAACTCTGGTATGAATCAGGAAGACCATTCAAAACAGTCTGCACAAGTGAACTTTCAGGCAATACTTCATCAGCAGAAATTAATTGTTCCTTCAAATCTTTGATCTTTGTTAGAAAATTGTCCATAAAATCACCTTCATTCATATGCTCACTCTCCAATTGTTTTCTAAGGTAAGCAACATGAGCCTCACTCCTTGTGTGGTGCAATGTGGTAAGTGTATCCCAAGCATCCTTAGTTGTTCTTCAAGAGTGAATGTGAGGAATAATGGCATGTTTGATAGATAAGGCTATCAATGCATGTGCCTGAGCATCTCTACCATCCCAATGAATTGAAACCACAACATGAATAAGAATCTGTAGAATATCACCATCGTTGATGCCATCTGCATCAGCTTTCATACCTATATTTGCAGGTGTAATAGGATGTTTTCAACACCCTGCACAATATTCAAGAGTCCTTTTGTGACCAACAAATGATGCATCATATAAGCCCATAATGGGTAATTAGTACCATCCAACTTATCCTCAACAACCAACATATGGAATACATCACTCCTTTCAGCCATGTGCACTGACTAAAATACCCTAATGCAAAAAATTGACTGTATCTCAAAAAGTTGAACAGAACTACCTTGTCGAGTTCTGCTAAACATGTAGTAGACTTTGAGATGCTTATACTGGTGAACTGAAACTTGTATATATCTTTGGCACAAAAAGATGAAATAACCTACACAACACTATGATAGTGCATTCAGAGGTCGAAACGAGCTCAAATTGTGATTTCGGTACCGCAAAGCAAAGCAGTTTTAATGTCCTAATCACCTTGAGTATGATCACCAAATTTCATGCGATTTTGAGAGTATGACTCGAGGGGTGTTGGTGACACCCTTGATGAAGCGACGACTTGCTCTGTTACCAATTGTTGGAGTTCAAGGTCTCCGGAAGCATGCAAAGTGCACAAGGAAGAAGAAGAAGCTTGGAGCACAACACACAATACTAAATGTATTACCACTAGAATGTACAAAGATAAGTAACCCATTAGGGCACGAGGCATATATACAATCTAAAGAAACAAAATTTTTACTTTGCAAAATCATGTGTTTGGTTGCCATTTGATTTTTTTGGGCCAATAGATGAAACTGGAATCAATGACCTTGCCCATTCAAGGACATTTTCTATATTGAAAAGATAGGTATCAAGCAATTCATCATCAATAGGACTTGGATTATCTTTTGTGAAGATTCTTAATAAGCGATCTGCCCTAAGATGGGTTTTTCCTTGTCTTACCACCACCTCAAATTCAAATTCCATGAGTAGTAAGAACCATCTTACTATTCTTCATGTATGACAAGGTCTATTTACTAAGTAAAGTAATGCCTGATGATCCACAAAAAAATTAAACTTGTTAGCCATCAAATAGTGTCTATATTTTTTTACCACAAACACCATGCCTAGACCTTCTCTCTTGATTGTTGTGTAATTCTTTTTAGCTTGATTCAATTGTCTACTTGCATAGACAATAGGGAAATCCATCTCGCTTCCTTCAATAGCTTGTGCTAGTACACAACCTAAGGCAAAATTAGAAGCGTCAAGATGTACATGAAATATTACATCCCATTGTGGTGTCTTGAGAATTGGTGCAGTGACTAAACAAGTTTTTAAAGTTTCAAAGGCTTCCTCACATTGTTTGGTCCATTCAAATTTGGTAATTAATGCATATGTTTGGCAATTTCTACAAATTTGTACACAAATTTCCTTTAATATCTGTGGTGACCCATGAATGTTTGTAATTCTTTTACAGTTGTTGGTTTTTGACATATTCACTATAGCTTTTATTTTATCTTCATCAGTTGATATTCCATTTTTGGAGATTATGTCTTCTAGCATTCTTGTCTGATAAAAAAGACACATTTTTTTGGATTAAGACACACTATGAGTTCTACATTTTTTGAATATATTCTCTAGGTCATGTAGATGCTTCCTCTTCTTGGTCTTGTGATGTACTACCCACCATACTTTGTGTTCCTTTTTCAACTTCCTCTCGTGTTTTCTCCCATTTAGCGTTTTGTTTTGCCCTCCTCTCATTCCAAGAGCATGTTGATATATTTTGGTAGTGATGTGTGTGCACACACTAGGACCACCGGGGCACTTTTTTCCCTCTTTAGGAGGTTTTTTTCCCCCGACTTGTATATACGCCTATAACCCTAACTGATTACTTATCTTTGTACATTCTAGTGGTAATACATTCAGTATTGTGTGTTGTGCTCCAAGCTTCTTCTTCTTCCTTGTGCTATTCGTGTGCTTTCATAGACCTTGAACTCCAGCAATTGGTATCAGAGCAGGCTGCCACTTCATCTAGGGCATTATCAACAACTCTCCATTCATAGTCTCAAAATCGCACGAAATTTGGTGACCATAATTAGGAGTTCGAAATCACTTCGCTCTGTCGTGCCAAAATCGTGATCTGAGCTTGTTTCGTCCTTAGAATGCACTATTGTAGTGCTTGTCTAGGCTATTTTGTCTTTTTATGCCAAAGTTATATACAAGTTTCTGTTCACTAGTATAAACGTCTCGAAGTCTGCTACAAGTTTTGGCAAAAATCGTCAAGGTAATTATGTTCAACTTTTTTAGGTACAATCATTTTTGGACATCAGGGTACTTTAGTCAGTGGCCATGGCTAAAAGCAGTGATGTATTTCATATGTTGGCTATT
The DNA here is from genome assembly GCA_020310875.1 of Ceratopteris richardii. NCBI lineage: Eukaryota > Viridiplantae > Streptophyta > Polypodiopsida > Polypodiales > Pteridaceae > Ceratopteris > Ceratopteris richardii. Next base: position 165,310,836 of record CM035418.1, on the reverse strand, counting down.
GAGGATATGTTGGATGGTATGAATTACCCATTGTGGGCTTATATGATGTGTCATGTATTGGTCACAAAAGGACTATGGAACATTGTCCAGGGTGTTGAAAAACATCCTATTACACCTACAAATACAGGTACTAAAGCTAATGTAAATGGCATCGAAGATGGTGATATTCTGTAGATTCCTGTTCGTGCTACGTTTCCTGTTGCACCTACTGTAGAGAAAATTCATTGGGATGGTATAGATGCTTAGGTACATGCATTGATAGACTTGTCTGTTAGATGTGCCATTATTCCTCACACTAACTCTTGCAGAATAGCTAAGGATGCTTGGGATACACTTACCACATTGTACCAGGCAAGGAATGAGGCTCGTGTTGCTTACCTCCGAAAACAACTAGAGAGTGAGCACATGAATGAAGGTGATTCTATGGACAATTTTCTGACAAAGATCAAAGACTTGAAAGGAATAGTTGATTTATGCTGATGAAATTATACTAGATAGCTCACTTGTGCAGACCATACTGAATGGTCTTCTCGATTCATATAAGAGTTTTTCTTCTACTCTTCATTTATGATGAAAGGCAATCCAAATGCCTTGTCATTTGAGGAGTTATTCTCAGTTCTGTTGCAGGAAGATTAGTCTAGGCAGAACAGTTCCATTCTGCGTGTTGTAGATCAAGCTGTCCTGGCTAGTCAAAAGGGCAAAGGAAAATGGAGCTCATCTACTAGTAAACAGAAATCTATAAATGCTGCACATTCGAAGAAGGAAGACAAAGATGAGAAGAAATCAGAAAAGAAGAATTCTTTTGCAAGTACTGTAAAGGAAATAATTATGTTATAAAGAACTGTCCAAAACTGGCTGCAAAAGAGGCAAAGAAAAAAGAGGTTGGAATGGTTGTTGTAGAGGTCTCTACATAAAAAACAAAGTCTGCTAATCTTGTGCAGAATGAAGAATGGGTGTTTACTACTGTTTGCAGTTTTGACCCATCTTTTCCTGAACAGTGTATGTCTGTAGTAGAGTTAGATGTTTGGTACTTTGATGGTGGGGCAACCAAACATATTATGTCACAGTGTAGTTTCTTCACTTCACTCGAGCCTGCCCCTACGTGGAGTACTTTCACATGCACCAAGAACTCCTCTTATCCGGTCATGGGATTTGGTAAGATTATTTTGACTATTGCTGATGATAGTTCTTTTACATTGTCAAATGCTTTATTTGTGCCAGGGATCAAGAAGAATCTATTATCAGTTTTTGCATTAGCCAAGATTGGCTTGGTTGCGAAATGTTTTGATGACAAATGTAGAGTTCATGATATGTCGAATGGTGACATGATTATTGCTTCTGGCATTTAATGTCCTGTCTGGTCAGCTGTGATATTGTCTTTGTGGAAGATGCTATTTAACCATTACTTTCATGTACTAAGGACACATCTGTTAGCTCCAAATACATGTATGATACTTTGCTGCCTCTTTTTATAGGTGGATAGTCTAGTGCTGGTCCTAATGAGGCAACTTCTCAGCCTTTACAAGTTTCATGTGATGATGCAAACCATTCTATTTCTGATGCATATTTACATGATGCACTTGTTGATGAGAGAGCTGATATTGAGGAGGGAAAAACTATGCCAAAATGGCTAGTGCAGACTTTGTATGATAGCAAATTAGATGCATCTCTATCATACCACACTTGTTGAGGCTCTCATAGTGCCTTTTTGCATCTGATTGCTATGCTATGGTTGCCTCTAGTCTTTGTGATGAGACTTAGCCTGTTTTGTGTGATGAAGCACAAAATTCTGAACATTGGATGGCTGCAATGCAATTTGAATATGATGCTATCATGAAAAATGGTACCTAGTTTTTATGTGACTTGCCTCCTCGCAAGAAGGCCATTGACACTAAGTGGGTATACAAGCTGAAGCATAAACTTGATGGAGCAGTTGATAGGTATAAGGCTAGGCTTGTTGCAAAGATTATGTACAGGAAAGAGGCATTGATTTTGATGAAACCTTTGGACCTACATGTCGAATGACTACTGTTCATAGCATCTATGCACTTGCAGCTCATCATGGTTGGAATGTACATCAGTTGGACATTAAAACAACATCTCTGAATGATGACTTGCATGAAGAAGTGTATGTTTTTATGCCCCATGGCTTTGTGCAAAAAGGGCATGAAAACGAGCTGTCCAGGTTAAAGAAGGCATTATATGGTTTAAAGCAAGCACCACGTGCTTTGTATGAAAAGATACATACCTATCTGATTGCACATGGTTTTGAGAACAATCCAACTGAAAGCACCTTATATGTTAAGCATGAAAATGATGTGCTTCTGATCATTGTGGTGTATGTTGATGACATGCTACTCACTGGTCCTCATGAGAAGCATATTGCTAATTTTAAGGCTGATTATCATGCCTCATTTGAGATGTCTGATTTAGAGCATTTGCACCATTACTTGGGCATTCAGTTTATGCAGAATGATGGTGGAATAGCTTTGTGCCAAATGAAATATATTGACACATTATTGTAGTGTTTTGCTCTTGAAGACTGTAAACCTATTGCCACTCCTATGGAGATAGGTTTTCATGATGTTGGAGATGCATCATGATGTTGAAGAGGCCTACTGTGACCACTTCCAATTGTGAGGCTGAGTATAGGTAGCTTTCACAACGACTATTGAGTGAGTGTGGCTCAGACACCTTATGGCTGATTTGGGTATTGGCGAGTCTTCTGCCATCACCATCTTCACTGACAGTCAGAGTGCATTGGCATTTGCAAGGAACCCCGTGTTCCATGCTCACACTAAGCACATTGAGGTGCATAATCATTATGTCAAGGAGATGTTCTCTGCTGAGAGATCAACTTGGCATATGTGCCCATGCAGGAGAACATTGCATACCTTTTCATGAACACTCTACCTAGGGAGAAGTTTGAAGATTTTCGCAAAGCTTTGGGCTTACTTCCTTTTATGGATTGATTCTAGATAGCTTGGCACTTCCTTATACATGAGTGCCAGCTCCTTGTTCACCGCATCACTCCTAGGGGGGATTTGTTGATATATTTCGGTAGTGATGTGTGTGAACACACTAGGATTGCTAGGGGACTTTTTTCCCTCTTTACGAGGTTTTTTCCCCTGGCTTCTATATATGCGTATAGCCCTAACGAGTTACTTATCTTTGTACATTCTAGTGGTAATACATTCATTATTGTGTGTTATGCTCCAAGCTTCTTGTTCTTCCTTATGTTGTCTGTGTGCTTTTGTAGACCTCGAACTCCAACAGAGCCAATATTTTTTAGTTCATTCTTCTCATCTTTTAATGTTGTTTTTTTTTCTCTTGCTTTTTCTCTTGTCATTACTCGTATGAGAATGATCTCATTTTGTTCCTCTTTTATGTTCTCAAGAATTTCTATTGATTTCAAAGGGCTGTTGGAATTAGAGGTTTGTTTCTGAGAATTTCTAGGGCAATCTTTTATTAAGTGATACCTACCACAATCTTTACAATAGGCTCCCTGTATTTTTTATGTAGGTGGTTGAGTACAATCTCTCACAAGATGATCTCCTCCGCACCTATGACAGGTTACTTTTTGAGTTGTTTTGAATTGAGATTTTGTATTTGACATGTAGTTGTTAGTTATATACATGAAAGTTGTTGCATCCATTTCAATTCTCCCATTACCCAAATCCAATGATTGTTATTTGGTTCTTTATTATAGGTTTAATCCCAATCATTTCATTCAAAATAATCTTCATAATGGATATGATAATCTTCTGAGTATTCTTTGGATGTCCCCGTTGTTTTTTCCAAGTTTTCCTCTACTGGAGTATACTTCACTAGGACTACATTGGTGGGTGGAGGTGGTTGTTGTCCCAGAACTGGTCTAGGTTTTTCCCCATAATATCTATCCCGAAGTTGATTAGTTTGAGCTTGGTAATCCCTTTCCCTTACTAGCTGATTGTTATAGAAGCACTCATCCCTTGTATGGTTTGTCCATTTTTTTTCTAAAGTACAATACTTGAGAGTTCTCCTATCTTGCGAGTGTTGCAGTTTCTGATAAGAGCACATATGTGTAGGATGGCTTTCTCTACATACATAGCACTTCCTGTTTTATGTCAGTATAGAATTGAGTAGATCAAATCTAGTTGTTGACCTTAGGGCTTTTGCTATAGCATTGGCCAATTCTTTTGTTGGGGTAACTTTGTTTCATTGTGTTTTTGATGTTCAAACATTTGAAGATCATTTCCTCTATTGTCTTCTAGTTCAATAGATTCTTTCACACATGAGTCTAGATCATGACATCTTCTACAATAGACCATATTCCTTAACTGTGCATTATTTAATCCTTCTATGAATAGAGACACCATTTTTGGCATTCATGGCTTCTCCTCTCTAGGACATCTGTCTAGATATTGCTTGAATCTTCTTGCTGCTTCTCTTACACTTTCACTTTCATTTTGTCTGAATGTGTGAATTAAAGTAGCAATGATGTGTTTAATTCTTGTCTTAGAGAATTCCCCAATGAATCCTTCCAAAAATTCTACTATGTCTCTAAACATTTCCTTTCTTAATGGTAAAAACCAAGTCAAAGCTGGTCATGATAAAATTAATCCAAAGGCTTCAAATTGAGTTGTATAATCTTGGATTTCTTCTACCCTAAGGATTTGTTTATATTCAGCCACATGATTCTTGTTAGCTCTAGGACTATTAGATTGTTCTAAATTTTGTTCGCAAGTTTCTTTATCAGTGTCTTTCCCTAGATCATTTGTATTACCAAGATCATTGGTGAAAACATAAGCACATCTTTGTCTATCCTCATACCTTCCATCCTTAAACTGAGCCACTGCCATTCTTTTAGTATTTTGTTGAGTCCTAGCTTTGCCAAATTCCTGATAATGATCCACAATAATCCCTGATCATAGTTAAATTCACCTCACTTCCTTCTCCTACTATCCCTACTTGTTTCAAGGAGGATAGTATTTGTCTTTCTCTTGTGTTTTTGTTTATGGAAAAATATGTTTTCTTCTTCCAATTCTCACCCAATTTTTTAACTTAAGCATAAGAGATCAAACTCCAAGTCTGCTATTAAAATCCAAGTCTACTCCACAAGTAGTACTTAAAAAAATTTTGAAGTCTTAAAATTTTGAAGTCACGATCCTCACTCAAAATCGTGAAATTTTGGTCAGAATTGCAATTTTGTGTGATGCGTTTGAGAATTGTGTTTTTTCACGATCTTGATTCAAAATTGTGAAATTTTGGTCAGAATCGCAATTTTGTGTGATGTGTTTGAGAATCGTGTTTTTTCACGATCTTGACTCAAAATCATGAAATTCTGGTCAAAATCACGATTTTTGTGTGATGAGTTTGAGAATTGTGCTTTTTTAGGATCTTGAATCAAAATGGTGAAATTTTGGTCAGAATCATGATTTTGTGTGATGTGTTTGAGAATCGTGTTTTTTCAAGATCCTGACTCAAAATCATAAATATTGGTCAGAATCGCGATTTTGTGACATGTTTGAGAATCATGTTTTTTCATGATCTTGACTCAAAATCGTGAAATTTTGGTAAGAATCACAATTTTGTTGTGATGTGTTTGAGAATCGTGTTTTTTCACGATCTGGTCTCAAAATTGTGAAATTTTTGGTGAGAATCACGATTTTGTGTGATGTGTTTGAGAATCATGTTTTCTCACAATCTTAACTCAAAATCATGAAATTTTAGTCAGAATCGCGATTTTGTGTGATGTGTTTGAGAATCGTTTTTTTTCACGATGCTGAATCAAAATCGTGAAATTTTGGTCAAAATCATGATTTTTTGTGTTTTCTTATCAAAAATGTTTTCATCACTGATTTTGTTTTTATTAACTTTATCAGAAGCGAGATTTCAAAAGAATTCCATGCAATCATACATGTTTAACAAAAAAATTATCATTTTTTATTTTATTTCAATTCTTGAGAATCGTGATTTTGTAAGACTCTTGATTCTACTAAAAAGGTTATAGCAATAACAATAAATTTTATCAATAACTGTTGGTAAGGATTTTACCTTGCTTGAGCTCAATCTCTTTGCTAAAAATGCTTTTTTTGTTGAAGATTGCGATCCTTCGCTCTTTTCTTCTCTCTCACCCTCAACTCATGACTAGAATTTTCTAAGTCCTCTTTCTGCTCAGAATCATGGTTTTCACCATTTTTCAAGACTTTGCTAATTTCTCTATTTGCTCCTTCCTCCTTTCACTATTACTCCTTGATATACTCTAATTTTTGTTATTTTCCCAAAGATTGATCAATTTTTACTTTTCTATGAGAATCACGAGTTTCTACAGAGAATCATGTTTTTTTTTCAATTTCATCCAAATTTAAATAGTTTCCAATTGTTCTGGTTCAATATGTTTCTTTATTGCTCTCCATCACTTTCTTCCCCTTTGTTTTGTATTTTCTCTTTTTTTCTATTTTTTAATTGATTTTCTATTCCCCAAATAAAAAGTAAACAAATTATTTAGGGTTTCTTTGAATGTTCCTAAAAATTGATGATAATGGCTAAGAATTTTGCAACTTGAACTTAAAGAACAACATTCAACTCTTTACTTCTCAGTCCAAATAAAGTGAATGAAGTGATCTTATACAAGAGACAACACACTCACCTTTACATCTTTGCACACATCATGATTCAAAATGAATTTTGAAAAAATATTTGTTACCATCAACTTGGTAGATCCAGCAAAGGTCCAAAGCTCCAATGAATGAAAGCTTTGCTCGCTTCCTCGACAACGATACAAAAAGATGTTTATTGTCCTTTGGTGTTGTCATCTCCAATCATCATAGCATAAAAGATTAGCAACTTAAACACCCTTAATTTGTCAATCTTGGAAGTATAATAAGAACACATCCCCTTCTTGGTTAATGGAGTCCAAGATTTTTCAAAATCATCTTCAACAGAGAATTCATGAAAAGGTTATGTGAAATATTAGGGTTTCATATATCTTGAGCTAGGAATAAGCTTTTGAGATGATTCTTGTGCCTAATTCATTCCATTTTTCATGTAGATTAAGAATATGACATCAAAAGTTAATTTCAATACTTGTATCATCAAGAGAAGGCAATCGCAATTGTAATGGAATGCACACAATCAACTTCTTCAGCAATTATAATGAGAATGGAGATAGAATATGAAAGAAAGAACTTCTATTATCATGAAATACTCAAAGAATAGCTGATTAACAAGACAAATCCAAGGAAAACACTCATAAATTCAACAAATCACCATGAAAGTCGAGTGACGAGATTGAAGAAGAAGATAAGAGCTCTCAAGTTCTCATTCAGGTCATGTCAATACAACAAACGAATCCTCTTGAAATAAGTCACAAATTGACTTATATACTTTTTCAAGTGTCCCATTTCATACTTGAAAATTAGGTTCTCTAAGCTTTTCAAGCTAATTTTCTATACATTTAAGAGCTCTAATAAATATCAAAAAATTACATAATTTAATCCTTCTTATGAAGAAAACTATTCTTCATTTTTACATCCATCCAGTCCTTCTATAATACAAAAATCTAATTTTTCAATTTATCTTTTTTCATGCAAAAAGGTATCTTATAACACCTTATCTTTATTGTACCCTAGCAAGCCACATTTGATGCTTGTTGGTTGAAGCTTCTTTCTCTCCCTTTTTGGAACACATACATAACATTCACTTCCAAATACTTTGGGATGGGAAACATATGGCTTTTTACTAGTGTAGCTTTGATTCAAGATGTAGACAACAATGTTGATAGCCTCTGCCCAAAATTGATTTGGCAAATGCTTTCCCTTCAACATGCACCTTGCCATCTCCATGATGGTCCGATTTCGATGTTCCAAACACCATTCTATTGAGGACTATGTGCCATTGTGAGTTGATGCTTGATTGCTTTACCTTATGGAGTACCTGGCGATCTTGCATGGTCGATACCACTTGGTGGCTATGGATTTCCACATAAAGAATTCCTATTTAGTGCTCGTGCTGCTGCTGCTACATTCTTGGTGGATCTTTCTCTCATACCCTAGCAACCTCCATACTCTACAAAATGGAGCTACAGAGGGGGTGTTGAGAATATGAGAGTGCATCTCCCTTTTGTACCTTTGAGTTATTCTATTTCTATTCCATTTCCATTCTATATTATAGCCTTTGTATTTGGGTACCTTTCCATTTGCTTCTACCATTGTATTCATTCTCCTTTGAGGTGAAGTATCCCACATGATATGTACTTTGGAGAGCCCCTCCCAAATCTATATAAGGAGGGTCTCTCCCCCCATTTGTACTTAGTTAGAGTCTTGAGGAGCCTACTCCATGCTCTTGGAAAGCTCATTTCTGGTCCATGTGAGTTTACCCATTTCTTGGTCTATTCACTTTGAGTCTCTCACACTCTTTCTTTTGTGAGTACACTCTTCTTTTCATTTTGTTTCTGCACATGTACCCTCTACATTTTGAACATAACCATTGATTTTCTAGAGACATATTTATTTATTGCGTTTTTCTAACAAGACATCATGAAAAGTCTTTGATGTTTAATGGAACATGAGTGTATGTATATACAAAAGAATACTACCTAATACATGTTAACAATTAAACTTTGGCATCTCGAACCAAAAGCTAGATCTATTAGGATATCTATTTTAGTTGCATCTCGCTTCCATAATAAACACACTTAAGGGAGGCAGAGTCCATTTTTTATGCCTAAAGGACATTCTAACTTGTTTTCCTTTGTTCCATTACATTGTACATTTATCCAACTAAATATAATATTAACTTGTGACACTTTTTAGTCAAAGTTTTGGAGCATGAGGAATCAGAGACACAATCTCAACTTATACCTCAGATGGCTATCTCCTATTGTACCATCCAAGGTTTACATCTCCCCTCAGCTTTAGTTGGGCATTACTCCAAGATCAATGACTCGTCATTTTCCATTCCTATCTTTGAGAGTCCACTTACTTTGTCTACAATAGCATCCTGAGCATGTTTCTTCCATTCATGGAGTCCAACATCTTTTCATTTACCAAAGGATACTCCTGCATCTACTTGGATTCATCACTTAGTTGGATCCTTTTTTGGGCCAACTTCTCGGTGCAGAGAGAGATTCCATGGTCCTATCGACACACGTTAGGACTTTGTACACTCCATGGAGGACTACAACATACAAAAGTACTACCATGTGACTATGATTTTTTGCTTCATACTTTATATTTCATTCTTGCAAGACCTACTTTTTGGTGGCACACATCTAGTGGTAGATATTGTTAAAACTTTGGAGATTTCCACGTACCACATGGAGTCATCCTACCTATCTCATATCGAGATGATCTTTTCCAGTGAGATCTTGTTCCGTTCCTCTACCTCATTGATGACGTACCTATGAAGCATCCACTTGATCCATCTAGTGGATATCTTTTGGAGTACCTCGCGATCCCGCATGGTCAATACCACTTGGAAGTTATGGATTTCCACATAGAGACTTCCTATTTGGTGCTCGAGCTGCAAAGGGGGTGTTGAGAATATGAGAGTGAATCTCTCTTTTGTATCTTGGAGTCACTCTATTTCTATTTCATTTACATTGATATTATATCCTTTGTATTTGGATACCTTGTCATTTGCGTCTACCATTGTATTCATTCTTCTTTGAGGGGAATTATCCCACATGAGATGTACTTTGGAGAGCCCCTCCCAAATCTATATAAAGAGGGTCTCTTCCCCCATTTGTACTTGGTTAGAAGCTTGAAGAGCCTATTCCATGCTCTTGGCAAGCTCATTTCTAATCCATGTGACTTTACCCATATCTTGGTCTACTCACTTTGAGCCTCTCACACTCTTTCTTTTGTGAGTACACTCTTCTTTTCATTTTGCTTCCACACATGTACTCCCGACATTTTGAGCCTAACCATTGATTTTCTAGGGACATATTTATTTATTTTGATTTTCTAACAAGAGATCATCAAAGGTCTTCGATGTTTGATGGAACATGAGTGATGTATATCTAAAAGAATACTACCTAATACATGTTAACCATCAAACTTCGGCATCTGGAACCAAAAGCTAGATCCCATTAAGAAATCTATTTTAGTTAGATCTCACTTCCATAATAAACATACTTAAAGGAGGTAGAGTCCATTTTTATTCTGATATATTACCAACTTCACGACTTCTTATGTCTATTCTCTTTCCAATTAGTTACTTAAACATACATAATGGGGATTGTGATTCCGAAGAGAGAGGTTTGCAAAATAGAAAGCAGAAAAAAAAAAATCAAAAGTGAAAATGCAGGTTGATGACAATCCAACACAAAGTCTAAAGCTGAAATAAGCATTAGACAGCTGGATAAGTGCTTTCGGCAATGTATTCAATATCCACAAGGCTAAAAGAGCTCACAAAGGACATTCTAATTTCTTTTCTTTTCTTCCATTACTTTGTACATTTATCCAACTAAATGTAATATTAATCTCACACTTTTTATCAAACTTGACATCTGATTTGCATTGACCAAGTTGGTAAAATTGTTTATTTTCGTCATATTCCGTGTAATTTTAAACTTTATTTTGTTATATGGCTTTGACACTTTGTTAGCTAAGTTATGTTGGTTTTATAGGCGTACTGATGCAGTAACTGTGTATCAACACCGTCAGTGTAAGTCTTTAGCACAGTTTTTTCCTCATATATGAGATGAAAAATAAGGAGCCAAACGGCATTTAAGCACCATCACCATGAAAATCAGCCATAGATTGTATACAAATGTTACATGTTGTGCTCTTCACACAGATACGCAAACATGACATATCAGACATGATTGCCGATGTAGCTTAATAAGTCTTCAACTCAGATTGTATAGGAGATGTACAATTAGGTTGTAGACTGCGTATCCATAAATCACATAGATATGTTTACATAGCCCACGGTGAAAAAAAGGAATAAGCGAACGTCGAGATGATCTAGAATACGTTTTTCAAAACTCAACGCAAATCTAAACATCATCGATACACGGTGATAATCACATAGTGTCAAAGTGCATAAGATGTTGAACTGGTATGGAAGTAGCACTAACGGTGTCACAAGCCATGTCCAACCTGCCAGTATCAAAATCATTTCAAACGATAGAGGTGTGTCAACTTCCAGCGATAATAAAATTACCTATGTAGAAGAATGATCTAGATAGGTTGATATGGGAACCCTCACCTTTGCTTTGATGAGCCCGCTTCATGCAGAAACATTATAGAGAGACGCGTACATGATATACAGGCGCCAAAAACATGTTGATGCCAACTAATCTTTTATAATATTATATCCAATTAAGCATTAGAGCAATATGAAAATCCTTCAATAAGAGGTACGTGCAGGAAAGCTTTCAGATTAGCGGAATGGAAAATTTGTAAAGCATCTGACTCAGCCTTCACTGAATAGGCATGATAGTGATTGCGGCTCAGCTTCAGACATCTTCGGGTTTATCGGACGCTCAACAGTGGTTTGAGACCTTTCACAGCATATACCCTCATTCGTGGCAGTTGATTTTCTGTAGTTATTACAAATTTGGAACGGCAGCAATGATCAGTGATAGTGAAGATCCTGGTTATCGGAATCAGTGCAGCAGACCCCGTTCCTCCTGCGAGCGAATTTCAAAGTTCTAGCACAGAAGGTGCGGCTCGAATTTCAAACTGCAAACATCAATAATAGCACTCTGTCTTTTCATTGTATATATTCGTCTATTGCCTCCATGCGCATCAACCAATTAATCTTTTATAATACTGTAGGCATTAAAACATTAGAGCGATGTCAATCCTCAAATAAGAGGTAGGCGCAGCAAAGCTTTCAGATTAGCGGAATCGAAAATTTGTAAACAATCTGACTCAGCTTTCACTGAATAGGCATGCTAGTGATTGCGGCTCAACTTCAGACATCTTCGCTTTTATTAGACGCTCAACAGTGGTTTAAGAACTTTCGCAGCATATATTCTCATTCGTGGCAGTTGATTTCCGTAGTTATTACAAATTTGGAACGGCATCAACCTTAAGGCTGTAAGCACCAGCATATTCATAGAATAGTAGAGGTGAAATCAGAGCTGAAACAGAAAGATTCCACATACCAAACGTCTTGTCAGTCAAACAAACGAACCTTATCATATGACAATCAACTCTCTTAATCAGGAGATGATACGAATTCAAAGAGAACCATATATGTTCTGAATATGAAAAATACCCTTGGAATTCAATAAACCCACACCACATGTCACAAACACATCCTGTTAACAACCTTCACCCATACGATTCATTTCAATCATGCAAGATGGACACAAATAGAGGAATCTGTATGCTAAATGACTTTTGAAATTCTTGTTTTTATATAGCAAATTGTAGATACAATTGTATACGTTGATTGAAAATCCCAATGGTAGATGGACAAAATGTGCAATGTACATCGCAAGCCACATGAATAAGATATTCCCCGTGTAGTACGCATTTTTAAGTCCAGTCTTTATTCACTGAAGACACTTAATAAACGAAGAAACTCAAAACAATAATCACCAAATGGCAACTGCTTGCCCACCAGCATGTATATTCATCTTATTTTAGAGCTCACCCTCATAAAGTGAATCCCATCGTTTACTCATGGCATGTTATTTCCTAGATTTTCCCGTTCGCCTTCTGACAATAATCTCATTTGCTTTTGAGAGAGAAGGCATGAAAAAATTCTCTTACGGGCGCTGGTTCATGGAATAAAATATTATATGAGAACTTTACACTACTCAGTAATGATCTTGTCAAGTTGTAATTTTCAAGGTGATTATGCACAAAACAAATGTTATAGAAAAGTGAATAATTTAGTTACTAGTTCTCATGAGTCATGGAACACAGCTCTCAAAGTACTTTCGATTCATTGCCAATGAAACCGATATTACGAATTCCGCACCAATGCGATTACCACTCTCAACAAAGGGGAAACGCACAAATGCAACACATACACACGCATGTACGCATGTGTGCGTGCACACACACACACACACACGTGCATTCACGCCCACACACACACACACAGGAAATAGACTATCATACGTTGGACTGACAGCTCCAAATTCACAATCAGGTAGAAGCAGCAAGGGTTTGGTATTATTGATTGCATATTACAATAAGCATGGACTGATAATAAAAAAAGAATCCATCATGGATTAGATTGACAAATTCACATTCGCATCCGTACAGCATCTGACCTATTTGCTTGGATGGTTTGTATTTTACAACAAAACGCACAAAAAAGAAAAGAATTGAAAAAGCTCATCCGGTGTAAAACACACCCCATGATAATATGACAAATGGGCAGTCTCAGGAGATAATGTACCTCCACAGTGATTCTCCGGATGCTTCGGTAAGCGTTGAAACAAGCAGCAACTTACCTGAAGCATGCAAAACAAACGTAGAGACACTGCTGCTGGGAATAAGCTACTCAAGTTGTACACGTTGCAATCTCATACAGCTATCACAAAAGCGTATAAGAACCCACAGCATTCCTTGAGTGCTACTGCAGCTATGGACAGACAGGCTTAGGATTTGGGAAACGGATTTAGAAGGGCTAGACCATGCTTGGAACGCTGCTAATTAAAAGCCATGCTTCTCTACTCAAATTCCAGCTCACAAAACCTGCAAAGTGAGCCCCACCCTGGCCGAAAGCTTGACATTAGGATACATTTACCATTCAACACCTACAAGTCACTTCGTCGGTACTTTGAGAAATTTAAGATTCGTTATTTTGAGATAGGATGAACACATCCCTTTTATCTATGAGGATGACTTCGGAAGTTTATACTGTTTCTTCAAGTACGCAGATGCCTCAGCATCCATCTTGTGGCAAAGTACTCGCAGGAGCGTGTATTCATCATTGGCTGTCTTCACCTCCATCTGAGACCCTGATGCATTCATCATCTGTTCACTCGCTACTCTCAAGCTCTCAATAATGAATCGTGCCTACGACAACAGTTCGATATTAGCTTCAACCTCCAAAAAGGTGAAAACTACAACATATATATAGACTTGGATAAAAGGGGTCAATTTTTACATCCTTTCTATAAAGATCGATTATCTGCTTGACGCGAGCAGACATGTTGTCAACTACTCCTCTCGGAAGACCCTCTCCATCAGCCATGAAGAGCTCCTGTTGACCAAAGCAGCAACAGCGGTGTTTGCAGAGACTAAGTGGATCATGACTCAATACCGATTCTCTCAAAGATCTAGAATATAGTTAGCTACCTTCAAGGCAGCCAAATCATTTTCAAGCACATTCGCATCAGTTTGGGAGAAGAACCTGGTTGGGCCTCCATCTATTAGAACCCTTATCATGCCATCCTAAAACAAGAAGTTTACCTGCTAAGTCCCTTGGGTGCAACAACGTCAACAAAAATGCGATACATAAACCTGTATACTCACTAGTGACGCTTGAAGAAGCCCTAAAACAACTCGATCACGCAATGGCTCCACGATTATTTCACATATTTGTCCCAAAACCTGCACAAAATTGACCATGAAATTTTAAAACATGATCTTGGTTTGTTCCAGAAAATGGTACTGAGTCGAACCGAATCAAGACTCCCAGTAACGTGATTGATTCCAGATTCTGAAATCCCTCCTTTGTATAGTCCCTCAATAAATGGCTCCCGTAAATCCCAGAAGATGACCTTCATTCCTGAGAATTCAGCTCTCTCTCTCTCTCTCTCTCTCTCTCTCTCTCTCTCTCTCTCTCTCTCTCTCTCTCTCTCTCTCTCTCTCTCTCTCTCTCTCTCTCTCTCTCTCTCTCTCTCTCTCTCTCTCTCTCTCCCCCCCCCCCCCCGCGCACCCCCGCCCCCGCCCCCTCCCCCTCCCCCTCCCCCCCCCCTCTCTCTCTCTCTCAGTGGTGGGACGAGTTTGCACCCCAGAAGGGGTATCTGATTTAGTTCACTCTACTATTGGAGTGAAACAGGGCTGCCCACTGTCTCCTACTCTATTTGGTATGTATGTTGATGAGGTGTCTGATTACATTGACAGAGAGGGTGATAGAGGGGCCGAGTTGGCAGGGACATGGATCCCATTGTTGTTATATGCTGATGATATTGTTTTGATATCTGACTCACCGGAGGGTATGCAACGACACTTGGATGCTCTACACAGCTTTGCAGAGGATAGTGGTCTGGCTGTAAACCTTGGTAAAACCAAGGTTATGGTGTTTAACACCACACCGCAGTGGATCAGGAGATCAATACCTATTTTCACATATGGGCAGGAGGTTGTGGAGTATACAGATGCATACACATATCTGGGGGTAGTATTCATTGGACCGAGATTTTCCTTGAGGAGAGCAGCAGAGACTAGACTGACTAGAGCATCTACAGCTTTGGGAGGATTGGAGAGGATGTGCTCGCAAGTTCAGTTTCAGGAACCCAGGACAAAGTTATGGCTCTTTGATACTTTGGTTGCCTCTACTATGCTATATGGGGTACAGGTTTGGGGACCTTCTATAGGTCAGGATGGGTGGAAAGTCATGGAGAGGCCCTTGGTATCTATGATCTCTAGGCTGATTAGAGCCAAGGCCTCCGTACCACATGATATCATTCGAGCGGAGCTAGCTGCTCCCCCTATTGAGATTGAGGCACTCACTAGAGCAGTCTCCTTTGTACACAGCTTGTGGGACACTACCAGAGATAGATATACGAGGCTGGCCCTCGAGTCATCCAGACAGCTAGCCTTGCAGGGGGATACATCATGCTGGTTTGCACAGATGACATCATGGTTTCAGACACATGGTTTTACCCTGGACAGGCTGCCTCCTTTCCAGTACTCTTTACAGACACCCCTGATGTACCTGACGCGGGTGGAGATTACTAGACTCATTCGTCAGGATCTGATCCAGCTGGACACCAGGAGGACATGGATTGAGCCTACACAGGAGTTGGGTACGAAGATGGCTTTCTATAGAGAGCATCTTCTACACCTCACAACAGATGGGTTTGTGACTCGACCTAGCTATATGGATACACACCTTTCCCATGCCCTGCGTTGTGCCATTGGCCAGTTGCGCACATCCTCACATCAGCTTGAGATTGAGACCGGAAGATTCAGAGGGGTACCGGAAGATAGCAGGATATGCCGTCTATGTCACCTAGAGCCAGAGACAGAGCTACATTACATATGTCATTGCACGGTATACTATGAGATACGGGGTCGTTTTCATTGTCTATTCAAAGAGGGTTTTGGGCCTCTATCTAGAGTCATGAGTTTTGAGGATCAGAGATGTTTGGGATTATATCTACTAGAGGTACACAGACATAGAGACACTCTATTGAGGAGAGCTGGAGGGAGACAATCCCAGAGGCAGATTACGGATTTCTTTACACCAGGCACTAGGCAGCTAGAGGAGGAGTCAGTAGAGCATCTAGTACAGAGCTCTGTCCACACTCATACACGACCGGCACTCTCATAGACCGAGCAGTGGAGCTAGGGAGATCTAGACGATCGAGAGTGAGAGGTGCTACACTGTATCGACGGATACTACAGCAGAGGATTCGAGCTTTACTTTTCAGACGCCCACAGTGCAGATGAGGATAGATCCCCAGCCTTGTATATCAGCACATCCCTCCTATGTATCAGCCCTTTGTTGTATTAGTCTTGCTGTTAGCCTTTTCCCAGCTATTTTCATTTTCAGTACCACTTCCTTTGGTACTCAGATTTTGTATCAGATTCACCAGTTTTGTAACTTTTGGTCTCATAGGTCATTTTGGCCTTCTGAAGACGTAAATATATCATTTCATTTCATTTCTCTCTCTCTCTCTCTCATAGGTCATTTTGGCCTTTTCCCAACTATTATACATCTTTCATTTTCAGTACCACTTCCTTTGGTACTCAGATTTTGTATCAGATTCACCAGTTTTGTAACTTTTGGTCTCATAGGTTATTTTGGCCTTCTGAAGACGTAAATATATCATTTCATTTCATTTCATTTCATTTCTCTCTCTCTCTCTCTCTCTCTCTCTCTCTCTCTCTCTCTCTCTCTCTCTCTCTCTCTCTCTCTCTCTCTCTCTCTCTCTCTCTCTCTCTCTCTCTCTCTCTCTCTCTCTCTCTCTCTCTCTCTCTCTCTCTCTCTCTCCCCCCCTCCCTCCCCCCCCCCCCCCCCCCCCCCGCGCCCCCTCCCCCTCCCCCTCCCCCTCCCCCTCCCCCTCTCTCTCTCTCTCTCTCTCTCTCTCTCTCTCTCTCTCTCTCTCTCTCTCTCTCTCTCTCTCTATCGTGGGCGTGACGTTCACAACAACCTCCGGGGCTTTCTCCATGTCTCAAGCAGCTCAAGATCACATCACACGAGGATATGCAGCATTAGCTTTGATGGAGAGACAATGCCACCAGGCCTACTTTCGGGAGCCCCGCACAAAGGGGTGGCTCTTCGACAGTTTGGTCACCCCAGCATTTATGTATGGAGCAGCCATATGGGGGCCAAGGTTATCAGCATCAGCATGGACAGCGGTGGAAAGACCGCAGGTTCTCATGATTGCCACACTCATCCGTAGCAAACCCTCGGTACCCCATGATATCGTAAGGGTAGAACTTGCTGCACCACCGATGCTAGTAGAGGAACTCTTCCAGACACTATGCTTATTACACAGGATCCAGGGCATGGATAGAGAGCGCATCACTTACAGAGCTTTCCAAGCATCACGAGACATGGCGTTAGCGGGGGACACCTCCTCATCGTATGCACATACACAAGATTGGTTGGCCCACCATGGACTTGACATAGATAGACTACCACCGGTACGTTATGACTCCCACGCCCCCACCTACTCGCTCTCCCACCAGGAGAGGAATAGGATCATTTGTCAAGAGATATGGCATACATACGTACAGAGGATATGGGTCAGCCCGAGAGATCCATTGCCACCGAAAATGCTCTATTATCGTGAACATTTCCTAGAGATCTCAGATCGGGGCTTCATTGAGATCCCACCTTACATGGAGACATACCTACCACACCACCTTCGTGTCGTCATTGGGCACCTTCGAGTTTCATCACATCAGCTCGAGATCGAGAGAGGCCTGGCCAGAGGAGTCCCCCAAGAGGAGAGGTGGTGCCCAGTTTGCCATACAGAGTTAAAGAGTGAGGAGCAGCTGATTACGAGATGTCTGGCATACTTAGACCTACGAGCACAGTTCCAGATTGAGGAGTCACTCCAGTTGTGCATGACCATAGGAGACCAGCGGAGGGTGGGTCGCTACATCACGACAGCATATTAGAGACAAGAGCAGATGTTAGAGCGCACACATCAGACACAGGCGGGTACCCAGCAGACTATTACTCAATTCTTTCGACGACTTGAGCCACCTGAGACAGCCCAGCCTTCGAGAGGCATAGGGCTCAAGCTTGAGTAGGCAGCGGCACAGAGAGTGCGACGCAGATCACGTACGACTGGGTACCGATGACCACGACTGCATCATGAGGACATCTCTCGCATCAAGATAGCCCACGACCACATGATGGAGCATCGGCACACACCACCACTTGGGTCGCCCTCTTGCAGGAGATGTTGAGTCCACCGCCGATGTACCATATACTCCACCCTCCTCCACCTATCTGTACCAGTTAGGGTATACATATTCACTACTACATATGTCCCCATGTAGTAGGTGGCCATTATCTGCAAAGTCAGAGCCACGCTCCCCCCACGCACCACTACTTTATCTCCACTACTCCATCATTGCTAGGTACACCATCATCTTGTTGTTTGCAGCCTACATTGTTCTCTTTTGTGATGAGTACTTTTCTTTTCATCAATACATAGAGATGACCACAGTTGTACATGGTTTTGTCTCATAGGCCAAGTTTGGCCTTTTGGCAGATGTGAATATGACTTTCTTTCTTTCTTTCTTTCTCTCGCTCGCGTCCAAACAAAGGTCTTGTGTTTACAAATCATCTTCAAATTCTTTACTTCAATATATGGCCATAGACATTCAAACAATATGATAAAAACATTACTCTGAAATTGCCTAATTCTCTGAATGTTGTGATTCATGGATCTTGTTTCTGACTTGTATATGTAGTACAACAGATTGTTCCAGTAGAATCCTGTTTCAACTTGTAAGTTGTATATGTAGCAAGAGTAGATTGTACTAGTCGGTTCCACTTGGCATTCTCAAATATGTAGTGCCCTCTATACGTTTCTCTATGCATAGTTTTCTTGTTGAGTAATGTTGTATATGAAAAGAAAAAGAACATAAAATTAGGAACAAACGCACTCTACCAGGTTACCAAGATCTAGAAGAAATGATAGCAAACAAAGTGCCAAAATAAAGGTGATCTGTTGAGAAATACACTTCAAATTTTTTGACTTCAAAGTATGACCATAAACATTCAAGTAAGATGATAAAGAAGATTACTCTGGAATTTGCCTAACTCTCTGACGATTGAGGCTAGTGAGCCTTATTTCTAGCTTGTTTATGTAGCACACAACACACTGTACCAGCAGATTCCGTGTATTTCTAACTTGTGCATTGTATATGTAGCACAGTAAAATGCACCAATGGGCTCCACTTGGCGCACTCAAAAGATGTGGTATATTAATTATGTAGTACGCTCAAAGCTATCAGCTTTGGGTTTGGCTGGTTATAAAGACAAGAAAATTACAATTCTCTGCTTTGTTTTCAAAAGTCAAATTAAGTATCCATTCTGAACTTTGTTGTCAGAAACATCTTTCTTGATGTCAGAAACATCTTTCAAGGAAAACTTTCCTGGTGTCAAAAAAAACTTTGATGCATTAGGAAACAACTATGTATCCTGGTGTATAGCAAGACTCCAGAGGATCACATGCAACATCTTTGACTTGTCTTACACATCCTCCGATGAGAGATGCGAAGTCCAAATTCTTTTGCATCAAGTTGCTCTATTTGGATCATATCATCTTGGAAAATGGCATGGATATAGAATTAAAAGGGTTGCATGTAATACTAAATTGAGCCATCCTTCAAATTACACACCAAACCGAAGGCTACCTTAGGATTTACCATCAGTTTCCAAAAGTCTACTGGACATTATGCTCCTAAACTTGAGCCTTTGACATGTTTGTTGAAAACATTCCATATTGGTATGCATAGCCCTAGTCCACCAATCGAATGGGTCAAGGAGCATTATCAATGTTTTCAAACTCTAAAACTAGTGACTTTTGTACTGACGTTGCATATTGCAAGTCCAACCTCCAGGGAAGCCCTTTGCACTGGAGACATTTGCCAGTGATATGACTGTGGGTTCCACTCTTTATCAAGATGGCTGACTTGAAGCCTCGAAAATTGTACGCTTTCTAAAGTACAGATGTAGTAAGCATACAAGGAGTTGTTGGCAATCATTCATGCCTTGAAGATTTTGGACCAAAATTTGTATGAATCCCACTTCAAAATTAGTATTGACCATCACTTTCTAAAATATCATTGTGATCAACCGGACCTCCAAAGTAATAAGAAGAGGAAGACAAAACTCATTCAAGAGTTCGACTTTTGAGATATGATATTATAAGAGTGTGACCAATGTGGTTGTCGATACCCTTAATACGTTCCCTAAGGTTACCATCCTTTCCTTCTACAACATTGCCACTAATTTCTATCGACGATCGTTCTCTCAAGAGGCATGGCTGAGCAGATTGCCACTTAATGGGGTTTAGCAACATAATTTAAAGAGAAAACAAGTAGCGTAAATAGTAATGGTGAAAACATGCTACAAAAAGAAGCATTCTATTAAGAATGGCTTACATTTCAGATAGAACAATGTGTGCATACTTGACGATGACTCTACCCACCATGAAATTTTGCATGAGTTGCATGATATATGCAATGCGTCGTGACCTACACTGGTGATTGAACCTAGACTTTCATTGATTAGTATTTTATATATTTCCGTATGAAAAACTTGATTCAAAAGTATACGCCAGTGTACACAATGCCAGGCGAAGATCTTATGACATACAAGGCTTTTATATCCATCACATATTCTTGATAGTGAATGGAATTTCATTACTATGGACTTCGTGACTAGCTTGCCTTGAACCCAAAAGGCATTGTGATGCTATTTGGGTTGTCGTTGATTGGCTCACTAAGATGAAAATGTGCATATTGACTTGTTCTACTCTGAGAAAAGAATTAGTGGTTGGGACACAGTTTGCTAGCAACTTTTGGTAGATGGTCTTCTATAAAGTTGGAGACCCACTTCTGCATGTCACCCTTAAATCATCTACACACAAATACGATATGCTTTGAGCACTATCTCTCCGTGTTAGCCTAGTTTGAAGCATTATCTTCCACTAATCGAGGTTGCTTATAACAAAAAATTTTTTAACTAATGCGAATAGTTCACTTAGGCTCATGTACAGATAAGACTCCTACCCATTGATTGCCACTAGACTGAAGGGTGTGCAATCGTCATCTATGACCGATTCTCTATGGAATATGGAAAAAATGCTGCATAAAACAAAGAAGAGCATAAAGATGGCACAAGGCCGTTTCAATTTTCATGATAATCAACATCCTCAAAAGGAGTGTACTTTTAGGTACTGAGGGAAATTCAATTTGGATTAGCACATGCATGAATTATCTTCTCATTATTGTAGTCCATTCCAAATCATGAATAGGTTAACTCATGTATCTTACGACTCACGAGTTCAATTTACCTCGAGGAACCATTGTGCACCCTATATTCCACGTCAATCGCTTGAAAGAGCAGCATTGTAGGATGATTTTATGACACCTCCGTAGAAGATCGCAAGTTTGTAAGACACTATCCATTACATTCCAATAGTACCCAATTTGGTTCTAATCTTCACTTCCAATATGAAAATAATACAAAACTATTTATGGATATATTTGTAACAAGGTTGTTTGAGTTTTTGTTTGGGCTTGAAAAATTTGATTCATATGAGATGATTTTGTTATTTAGCATTTGGAAAGAGCATGTGCAAGGCATTGCTACCTAGAGAGCAAATTTGTGCCCTATCTCATTATGATACATCTTGTTCACAACTCCTTGATTCTAAAGCAAGATCTAGATCATGCTTACACCCAACAAAAAATATTGGTTTCTTGATTGTGTTTGTACAAACCACATCCGGCTAGGTCGAATACCACGACATACATGTGAGAAGAAAACTATACCAAGTCATATCATAAAAAGAACTATATGAGCTTCATGTGAAAATGAAATGTTATAGAGCACTAGAGTGCATTCATTTTCATGGTTTGTGCAATATGTCTCAAGTTATGAGCTTTGATAATGGTTTCAGTTCCATCTACTTTTATGTTATTTACCTCATCCAATAGCTTTCATAGTATTAATAGCAATTTCATAGCCCATGATAATGGTTTCAGTTCCATCTACTTTTATGTTATTTACCTCATCCAATAGCTTTCATAGTATTAATAGCAATTTCATAGCCCATGATACATTGGTTTTCTATGGAACAATAATAAGTCTATTCTCAAGCATGACTATAGGAGCCATTGAGCGGCCACTATAAAAAGGCTGAACCACTGTCTGAAAAGGTTCAACGGCAGCCAAAAGAGCTGCCGAAAAAATGTAAAAAAGATCTGAAGAGAGAATCTATGATTGAGGCCATAGTTGGACCGAGAGATTTAAATCGAGATTTAATCATTTAAATCGTTCAGACCCAAAATAAACATCGAGGTTTTATCCACTCACAGAGATTTTTATTCTTTTCATAAAAATTATAGATATATATAGATATTTGCATGAATAAAGATAATATATGATATATCACATTATTTCACATCATAAATTGTATCAAATGTAAAACATTGATCATGAGTCATAAGTATTAACTTTTAAGTATGCGAAAAAGTGATAGGAAACATGATCCATCAATAAATACAATGGCAACTTGTAAACCCTAAAATGAGAAGAGTCAATTGTGGGAAGTCAAATCTCCAACTCTTCATCTACAATATCATCAATATCATCCTCCTCCTCCTCCTCAAATGAACTAGCCCATGAGGAGGTAGATGCACTATCATTATAAAAATCAAATTCTGTGTGTTGGCAAGTGATGTTTTTAAAATCTGCTCATTAAAAAAAAAAATCGTCCAAGTTGGTATAAAAATCGTTGGCAACGATTTAAATCGTTGAACGATTTTTACGATTTTTATATATAGCGAAAAATCGCGATCTGGTCGCACTATGATTGAGGCAGAGATAGTCAAACGAGCACAATATTATCACGGATTATCTTTGACTTTTGATAAATAACAGACATGGAACTCACTTTGAAAAAGAGAGCAGAATACAACCACAGAATCAGGTAAAAACTCGCAAGCCTGCTCATTCCTCCCTCCTTGCTACTTCCCTACCTCACCATTTGCCCTCTGACCCATGTTGAGATGATTATAGATTATTTTTTTCAAAGGGCTCTTCTCTTTTCTTTTCTTTTCTTTTCTTTTCTTATGTTATTCAGCATGATCGGATTGTACCTAAGAATTCACAGATCTTGTCGATACCAGTGTTGATCACTTTTCGGGTTGGATCAAAAGCAGTAGATATCCCACTGAAAGATTTATCACCTGTTGCAACCCTTCCACATCAGCTCAAGACAAAACACAGCTCTAAAATTTCAAGAGTAACAATTTATTATGAACAGTTGAAGAGTAATATTTTATCACGAACCTGGTTTGCTAGCTTGAGGTTGTTTTATTAACCAGCATCTTTTGATGTTGTCCTCCAAAATATTCACTTGATTCAATATGTACTACCGAATCCAGCAAGATAAAAAAATCAGAA
This sequence comes from Ceratopteris richardii, assembly GCA_020310875.1. Classification (NCBI taxonomy): domain Eukaryota; kingdom Viridiplantae; phylum Streptophyta; class Polypodiopsida; order Polypodiales; family Pteridaceae; genus Ceratopteris; species Ceratopteris richardii. The sequence goes on along the minus strand of CM035418.1, from coordinate 165,287,046 downwards.
CAAAATGATATAATATTTCATATAGCAGAACTTATATCATGATTACATGAAGTGTATTTAGCCGCACACATAATGTAGAGACTGTAAGCAAATTCAATTGACTGCCTCTTCTCTCATCTGGAAGCCTTGGATCAGCAGTCCTTTTTTTAGTGAAGGTCTTAATCGATGTTTCTTTTCCATAGCGAGTTAAACCAGGTGGTGGGGGTACCAAATCTAGTTTCACACCTGAGAAAATGACACACATTATTCAATTCAGAAAGGCTGAAAGCAACCACATAGGAATAATGTGTTTTCACAATTCACAATGATAATAAACAGCTATTCCTTGTCCTCATTTCTAGCTTAAAAGTATCAGGGTGTTAGCATCACTACTGTGTGCAACAATTCTTTCTGTTCCAGATCCTAGATAAGATGTGAAAATACCGAGTTGATTCACTACTCTGTTGGAATAAAGTTGTAGAGCATTGTCAAGGCCACTCATTAAGCTTTTCAGAACTGGTATTCGCATCGGCAACTTAAGGTTGAAGAACTGATCAACAGTCTGCATAAACATTAAGCCAACTACTCATATATCAGTCCCCAGATATACATGATAAGAGTGTTCCTAAGCCTCAATCAATTCACCTCTTCCATTATTCGAAAAACTTCAACTATTGATCCACCATGACGTTGCTGATTCGATAAAGGTTCCCACTTCTGCATCATAATTAGAAAATAAATGGAATGTGACCATGCAAGAAAGACTTGCATTTGTGTACAGGAACTGCATGCAAAAATAATAAACTTTAAAATTAACTAGCCCGATTTCACCACAGAAAAACAGCTCAGTTCTTCCATCCCAGTGTTTCGAAATGAGAACAAACCTTGTGTAGTGTGTGGGAAACTTGAAACTTATGTGAGCTTCAGTTTTGAACAAACAGCAGAGTAAGGATACAGCAGACAAGAACAACATTGGAAACAGGTATGTCAACAGAAATGCTTACGAGTCTCAATCAGTCATCCTTAATGAGGAGAGTAGAAACTGACAAAAATATACAAAAATAAAAGAGAAGAATAATGAAAAGAAATAGAAACAACCAGGGGATGTAATATTCTGTAAGCCTGTATATACGTACAATCATCTTTTATCGAAATGTTGTGTTAGAAAAGAAAAGAAAAGTGAGATCATGATGACTGCAAGTATCATATTCCGCTTAATGTACTTGTCTCAAGGATCATGAACTAAAAATGTACTAAATATTCAATTGAACCATGAATATATAGACCATTGGAGCATTTTGAGTATTCATATTTCTTTAAATAATTGGTCCTATGTAGACATTGAACGTGTTTCAATGTCAATGAATGTAAGTTGTGATTCGTGAAATGTGACTCGATGTGGCTCTATCTTTATTTACAGAAGTAGATTCCTTATTGGCATATGTGATTCCTCGCTCAAATCCTGAGTGTAAGTCAATGTGAATGTGGCTTGTAAATGGATGTTATAACCCATAGTCTATAGCTCAGAAGGTGGAACCTCACATCCTGTGGGTGCTCATGAACTGACAGCTCACAGCCGAAAAGTATGACTTGAAGAAGCTCAAGTTTTGGCAGCTACTCACAAAAGACGAGTTCAAGTAGTGCTTGAACTCGACTTGAAGCTTGAAGTGCTTGAAGCTTCCAAATTCCATGTGGTGAGTGCTTGAAGCTTCCAACTTCCCTTGCATAGTAGATTTGGTTCGTCGAATTTATAGAATTTGCAGTGCATTCGGTTCGGTTCCATTCGGTGCGTTTTAAACTTCCGCATTCGCTGTTACAAGACCACGAATTTTTCTGCCGACTGCCGAGTGATGAAGTAGGTTCACCGTTCGCTTAGTGCTCTTTTGCCCTAGTGAGCGACTGCCGACGAAGAGAGTCAGCCTCAGCCTCAGCCTCACTACTCACTTAGAAGTTAGTACTCAGCCTTGGCCCTTACAAGTTACTACTTAGCAAGTCAGCCCCCCTCCTTCCCCCCGAGTTAATACAGCCCTCAGCGATTCAACCGTGGCCCCTCAGCCCCACGAGTTCGGACATACATATTACATAGTCACCATTGAAATTTGACTTCAAAGTTCAGACCCACCCGAGATCGAGAGACGAGAGAGAGAGAGAGAGATACTATATTTGAGATTCTTATGAGCATATGTGTATTTGTAACGACGCACCTTACCTTCGGATCCCATTCGGTCCTCGCACCTTACGCGCACCGAACTGAACGCACCGGACTACCTTGTTCCCTTGTAACTTGTTACCTTGTTGCCTTGCTTTGCATCAGCCTTGTTGCCTTCAAGCCTTCAAGGTTCAGCAATACAACCATACTTGCAGTCTTGTTGCCTCCCTCAAAAGTCAAACCTCCCTCTACGCTTTCATTATGAGTAGGACTCTCAATCTCATCCATATCCAAAATGATGAAAATAATTTGATAAAGAAAAAGAGAAACCAATCTCTTTTTCTTTCTTATTCATAATGATAAACAAAAAGAGAATCCAATTTTCAAATCTTTCAAGAAGAGAGGAATATCTTTGCGATGCTTCCAAGGAGTCTCATAGCTTTTACAACATACTCATAGTCAAACTCAAAGAAATAGGACTTGTACAAGTATGTATACATGTATAATGTCACAACTTCTCACAATTATGCAAAGAATAATGAATCAAGAGTTGGATATATTGTCTTTTGTGTATGCATTGTGTAGGTGATCCATCATTGCCATCTTCTAGCAGTCATCCACACAAGTATGTTTCAAGGAGAAATAGATGAAGTCATGGAAGGGGTGGTGGATCCTCTATAACTCGATACTATGTTATAGACACCCAAGAAGATGATTAAAAACAGGCATCGGCTTCATCTTCTAGTTGAGATGATGTCTTGGGACACAAGGATGCCAATATTGGAGCTACATTCGAACATACAGAGTCTGATAGCACATCTTCGTGGATTAGTATATTTGATGATGAGCCATAGACGATGACTCTATTGATGACATTAGGGAATTATCTTAATTTGTAATGTACTTTATGAACATAGTGTGATAGTGATCATGTATATCATGAATATCATGTTTGATCTATATTTTATTATGATTCATCTATCATCAATCTGATGAGTCTTGGGTCTTTACATGAAAGTATCTTAGTTCTACAAAAGTTGCCCACCCGACAACTTTACCCACGTGGCAACTTAGGAAGGTATCATCCTTCCACACTAGTTTCGTTGTTTGGCAACAAGGACGTAGCGATTTTTTGTGATACCTCGAGAGGATATTTGAGCTTGGAAGACATTAGCCAATGTCTTCCGCAAGAGCCCAATTTGGTTTGGGATTGAAGTCTCGGAGGACTTCTTGTCTTGACTATCTAATAAGTAGAGGCACCCCCTAAATCCGTTTTGACTTTGTAGCCAATTAGATTCTTGAAGGATTGTACTCTTGGTTTTTGGTCGAGGAAATTGATGAAGACAACAATTAAAGAATAAGGGGGGATGTGTTACGTCCCGAAAACAATTGGACAACTAGATGGGCGCTTGTAGTTAAGTGTCTTACCAAATATGAATCAGACTAAGTGACCTCCTCATTTGGGTGTACAAATAGGACCCACAGGCTCATTTGTGAGACAAATAAGGCCAATCTAGAAAACTATAAAGGACAATGGCCAAGACTTGTGAGGGGGGAACTTCATTTTGTGAATATGAAACTAAACAGTTTATGCTCCTCCCCCTCTATAAAATTTTGGACCTCTTTTCTTGTCCCGTCATGGATGTGAGAGTGGATTGAGGCACCATACGCCCTTTCCCACCTTGCAAAGGTGATTTTCCCTTGTTTCTTGCATGTTTCATTTGTGAAAATTATTTCTTGCATGTTTCATTTGTGATTTTCCCACCTTGCAAATGTTTCATTTGGTTATACTCATGGCTCTCGATTTCCTTTAGTGTTGGCGAAATGATCCAACCTTTTCAAATTTTCAAAACCCTTCATTTAAGTCATGGTGTGCATATAGTCAAGCTTGCACACTTCCAAAAACAATCAGCCTCAATATTTTACAATTGATTCATCTGTAACACCACCTTATTTATTCTTATATCAAATCTGATATTCCTAGAATCATATCAATACAATTTGTTTGCAATATGCCTTACATATAAACTGGGAATTACTGTCTTATCTCCTTTCTGAACCTCTTGTGCTTCTCTTTCTCTCTCTCTCTCTCTCTCTCTCTCTCTCTCTCTCTCTCTCTCTCTCTCTCTCTCTCTCTCTCTCTCTCTCTCTCTCTCTCTCTCTCTCTCTCTCTCTCTCTCTCTCTCTCTCTCTCTCTCTCTGACACTCTAGTGACACCCCCATTGATGTACGCAGCAGCAGTATGGGCACCAGGGATCACAGAGGCGATGTGGACGCAGATTGAGAGGCCCCAGATCACCATGATATCACGCTTGCTGCGCAGCAAGCCCTCCGTTCCACATGACATTATACGAGCTGAGCTTGGCACACCACCGATGCTAGTGGAGGCCCTCTTCGAGTTGGTGACCTTTATTCTGAGAGTCAGAGAGCTCCCCACTAGCCGACTCACCAGGCTTGCATTTGAGAGCTCTAGACATTTGGCAGAGACAGGGCATGAGAGAGTATGGTATGCACAGACTTACCGATGGTTAGCAGACCATGGCATGAGCATTACGGATCTCCCCCCTTTTCAGTATGACCTCTCTTCCCCCCACATTACCCTCTCTCGTTCGGAGAGGAATAGGATCATCCGTCAGGACCTACTACAGATACACGTCAGGGAGACATGGATAGCACCACGGGAGCCTCTTCCCACAAAGAGGCAACACTACAGAGAGCACTTCCTAACTGTGACAGCGGATGGTTTCATTCAGAGACCACGATACATGGATACATATATGGCACCAGCAGAGAGAGTGGCCATTGGGCAGCTCAGAGTATCATCACACCAGCTCGAGATTGAGATTGGGCGAGCCACACATACCCCCAGGGATGAGCTATTATGCAGGATATGTAGAGAGGAGGTGGAGGACGAGGAGCACTACACATGTAGATGCCAGGCATATGAGGACATCAGAGACCGCTACCCACAGCTCTTCAGGGGGCCTAGAGAGATCAGGGCTTTATTGGGGACAGAGGACCAGCGCCCTCTAGGTCGTTTCCTAGTAGAGCTCCAGCACCACCGCGCATCACTCCTCCAGCAGCAGATGGAGATACACCTGGCCCCCCCCCCCTCAGACTCATATTACAGATTTTTTCAGACCCACATACACTCGAGGGCCCAGCTCGATGCGGGGTGTCACATTACACAGAGCAGAGGAGCTTAGACGACAGCGTCGACGACCGAGACCCCTTGTCCGGAGAGCTCGTCCACATCAGAGAGAGATTCAGGCGATTCACGCACGCCATGACATGGAGATACAGAGACGTCAGCAGCGCACCCCTATCGATTTGGACGCCCAGAGCATTTTGAGGATCGCCATGATGCCTTACCCACCGATGCATTATATCCTACACCCACTCCAGGCATTTAGGGGGTTGTGACACCATCGAGCCTCCCCTCCCTATGCATATCATGTTTGTATCTCACCCATTGAGCATATAGAGTGCATACCCATAGCACCCCACAACCTTGATGCCAGCTACTATCCCTCCTTTTATACCCGTATGTAGTACTCACACTTTATTTTCGTTTTGGATCACAGTGGATTGGATCATACTGATGTATATGTTTTGTCTCATAGGCCGATTTTGGCCTCTAATAGACGTTAAAAAGTCTCTTTCTTTCTTTCTTTCTTTCTCTCTCTCTCTCTCTCTCTCTCTCTCTCTCTCTCTCTCTCTCTCTCTCTCTCTCTCTCTCTCTCTCTCTCTCTCTCTCTCTCTCTCTCATACCACATAGGACGAAACAGCTATCTCCCTCATTTGTAATATACATTGATGTAATTTTGAAACTCTTATGAGTCATAAGAGTGCTTTGGAAGCCACATCCCCCCCCCTTTTATTTTTATTTTGATTTTTGCCTTTTATTATAGCCCCTTGAGGGCCTCCCCCCAAGTGGAATGTAATGTTTTGATGTACCTGATCGGTCCCATAGGTCGACTTCGGCCTCCTGTGGACGTTAATATATCTATCTATCTATCTATCTCTCTCTCTCTCTCTCTCTCTCTCTCTCTCTCTCTCTCTCTCTCTCTCTCTCTCTCTCTCTCTCTCTCTCTCTCTCTCTCTCTCTCTCTCTCTCTCTCTCCTTCTAAGATTCTCAAAGTTCCAAATCGAACATTCCATATCCACATCAACCCTTTTCATCCTTCTCTCCTTACCAATTATTAAAAGGGCACTCATCAAGTCATTGCTAGTTCTGAAATTGTGACAACCAAAAATTTCTAGGACACAAAGTTCCATACTAGCGTACAAAGCTTCATTTCTTGTTTTTGAGCCAGAACATGTGGAAAGTTATCGAGCTCAGTTTTCATTGCATAGAATGATGCCTTTATCGAGAACTTCAAGAGCAGTACAGCTCCAAAGAATCTGCAAATATGACAAATGCTTCAAAGAAAATTGAATCTAAATCAAGATCAACAACAAAGGTTGCTCATAGGTTACAATAAATGATGAAAACATATTTTAGGTTCACTTTGTGGAATTTACAAGTCAAACATTTTTGGATATGTAATAAACACAGATAAAAGTCTGAGCTTGTTCCATTTTTTTCAGTTATTACATCATATTTTGCAAAATTTCTTTCACATTTGTCTTTCAACATTTCAAAGAATTTATGTTAGTTTTGATCACAGCTGCCTTATCCAGATTCCACATGAATAGTGTTCATGTGAGAAGGTAGAACTGTTGATATCATATGCATCCTATGGTGTTGTATGAAGCACCAAACGCACTTTGTGTAATTATCTTTTTTATCTTAGGGAATTTTTTCCATGTTAATGTCTTGCGTTTTCACCTAGTAAAGGCAGCTTATGCTTCTCCAAAACATAACATTTTTTCTTAGACTCTTACCACAGTTAAGATAGGAATTATCCCCTTTCACTGAGTGCTTATGGACTTACCTTTCTTATCTTTATGAGCTACAAAGAATGCAAACTGTATTAGTCAAACAGCTCGTCCATGAGAATACCTCTTGATGTAAAGTACGGTCTACCCACTCAGACACCCTGCTTAGTTGCATGTTTACCCACCTCATCGTCAGTGTACTTGAAACTTCCTCGACCTGCATGCAAAAATAATTTGACCATAAAATTCACAAATAGTCTCTATGTCATATTCCTTGTATGATACATCCTTCTTCATTTAACAACAAACCTGAAATGCTTTTAGCTGTTCCTTGTAAAAGATCACATCCTTCTCTGTGCTAGCAGACATGACAAGACCCATCAGATACTGCTCAAGACTGTCAGCTGCTGGAAGGACTGATGCCACATCATCTGTCAGAACAGAAACTCCATCCAGAAAGGGTTTCTAGCTAGCACGTATGTGAGTAAGACAGAAGTAAGGCTCAGCTAGCAGCTGTATATATAGTAACTACCAACTATATTCATCAGAACTTACCAGCTCCTTCTGGTAAAAGTTGTGGTAGAGTGATGCAGAGAAAGGAATAACATGAGGGTGCCAACGAGAAATTACAGGAGCAAATAATGATACATCCTTTTTTACAAGGCTCTCAACATCTACTGCCAGCAAAGCTAAGGGATGTTCATTTTCCACTTCACATTTTGCATCGACTTCTTTCAATGCCTACATAGAAGTGTAGGCGACAATAATAAGTAAATAAACATTAAGCTTCTTCACAGACAGAGAGCATATGTGTGAGTAGCATGTATTCACTCTGTCAAAAGCAGATTTTGCAGAAGACAGCACATAATCTTCTGCTTGCTTTGCCACCGCAGCCATTTCAGCAGCAGATGTCATCCTCATAACCTGTAATTGAGATGTAAATCTACTTGACAATTGAAATTCTTAGAACTGTTTAAACCATCATAATCTCATTTTTTTTCTTACACCAGTTTGGTCTTTCTCATCTGCTAAAAGCCTACCAGCCACCATTGCCAATGTCATCAACGCCTCCATCCCAGAAGCCTGGAGAAAAACACATAAATGCCATTATCATACAAACATGATAAAGCATATTTAATATATTTGAATCACAAATTACATCAGTAAAATGAGCGTGATAATCCTCCATGTGTTTATCAACCCATTGCTTGATTGGACCAAGAATGGACTCTACAAAGGTCAACTCCTGACCACCCTCTGGTCCCTCTTTCGAGGATCTCAAAGTTTTCATATAAAACCTTTCTTGAGGACTACGTTGGCTGTCAGTAGCAATTCTCTTCATCTGCAATGATGCGTGCTCCAAAAGCCCATTTTCACCTGTGAGAACAAACTTCAATTGAGGACACTCATATAGTCAGTATAACATGAAAGCAATGATGACATGTTTCCGTTCAAACAAAAATGGACTCAACCGCATTCATCATCACAAACAGGCTTCAAAACACATCTTCATTCATCATTCAACATCCCGAATCACGATAAAACTAAATGAGAAAACAAGTGTATCCCCTTGCAAGCAAATCGAATCAAAGGACTTTCCAGTATCACTTTCACATTAACAGATTTTTTGGCCTTCATGAAATATGGATGCACTAAATCTCAGACTTTCTCCAGCATAAACCTGAGCAGAACATTGTCCTCCTATCAAACCATGTCTTAGCTAAAATATGCTGTCAGCAGTGGGAATGAATGCATGTAGGAAAAGAATTATAAATGATCCAAGTCTACTCCTAATTCATGATTGACAAGGTAATATCTTAAAGTTCTGTAGCTGAGAAGTAGTAGCATATCTAGAAAGTAAATCTGCATATATGACTTTGCCACAGCCTTTGATGAAATAAATGCAGAGATAGATCATGCGTATGGATATTCCTGGTGTGTATCAGTGAAGTAATATACCAAATGATCTATACCATTTAACAACAGGTTAATCAAGAGAATCTACTAGCCCCTGGAAAGTGGGGGATAAGGGGGGGTCCCCAAGATGTGTGAGTTGTTAATTTCAATTTCAAGCCTAAATGCAAGAGTAGGTTGACAACCTAACTTCCAGAAAAAGAAAGGAGAGTCTACACAGCATTCTACCTGGCGAAATAGAACCCATGTGTAGCATACATCATGGATTGTTTGTGTCATCCCTAGGATTCGCCAGGTAGATTTGAGCAGTTCCATGATCTCATCAACTTCCTGTATATAAGAAATGCCTGCATGAGAGCTTTGAAAATAATTTTCACTTGGAAGCCCCTAATCATGTGATCTACTTGACCTAAAAACAATTGCTCCAATCAAACAGACCTACCTCGACCAACTTGCCTTCATCCAAAATGTCAAAGACACTGCATAACAGTCTCTCATAAAGACGGACATTCAGGTGGTATCCATCTGCCCAATGACAAACCTCCCCAGTTTGGTCCCCCCTTGAAGCCCTTTCAGCAAGTGCCAGAGCAACATTTCTTATTGCTCTCAGTGATTCTGCATGTTGAGCTGGCCCTGCTGGAGAAGGAAGGCCCTAAAATGTTTGGAAATAATCAGGTAATCACAAGCTCAGATAAGAAAGAACAAAAATTGTCGTTCATTTCTCTACCTCAGCTTCCTCAAGTTTTGCAAACAGTGTTCTGAGCTCTGCCACTCTATAATCTGTCGCTTCCAGTCGAATTGATGGATAATTCAGAAGACCTTCCTCGAGCACATTCACCTGACAGCCAAAAAAAACTTTACGGTGATTGACCAACAGGGACAAAATATAAATGTAAGACCCAATGCATACAGAAACATCAATTGGACATTTGTTCAACTAACCTGGCGCTTCTCCCATCTTACATATGCTTTTCGATCTGGAAAGTCAGTGCGTGATACAGCACACAATAACTCCAATGGTACAAGAAGAGTATCCATCCGTTTCCCAACTCTTCCAGCAGAAGCATTAAGAAGGGCGCTTCGAGTAATTCGGTCCATTGATTCAGAAATCTTTCAAACATGAAGAAAAATATCTTCTGAGCATTTGAACAGAACTTCGCATGTCTGCCTCCCTCAGCTCCCATCCCAATTGTCCTCTTGTATACTAACATGGATTGAATTCTTACTTATATTAAATATTAATTGAAATAGCCTATAGGTCCACCCTGTGCTAATCACTTTTCTATGTAAAATTTAATCATGTGTGTCAGGATCTCTGTATGATTCATTGCAGTCGTTAGCATGTTAAAAGAACCATAAAATGAATGGCATCATCCTGAATGCCCATGTGACTGAAATCTTTGCATGTAAATCTTACCTCATCATTCTAGAATAAATGTAATCTGATGATTTTGGGTTAGCAACCTAATTACACATGATGATTCTTTGCCATGTATTGATAGAAGCTGACTCCTTGATCCTCTAAGTCCGAATAAGCTCAAAGGACTGGTGCTCTTCTAAAAGTCTGTTTGGATAAAACAAAACATAGCTTCTTTTTACCCTTTGGTAGAGTCAAAGTAAAGAAAGAGAGTATGCACAATTATCATTCTTTTACAGAATATTAGGAAGTCAAGCTTGGGCATTAATGAGCTTATCTTTGTCTTTTACTTTTAGATTCAATTTTCTTGTAGTAGTATGTATTATTCAAACTTTAACCTTCAGGCATCTAATCTAATGCATAATGAATTTTTTTTTTGTAGATTATAAAGGTTTTTGAAAGATACAACACACTGAAAAAAGAATATGAAACACACAATCAGAATGATATAGGAGAAGATGACATTTCCATACCACTCTTCTGAGTGTATAGTAAACCCCTATTTGAAAGGGTTCAATGCATGCTGCACGTGATTGACCTTGTACACAGACTTCAGAAAGATCCCATGAAAACGGCAGATTATACACACAAGCCGTTCCCCCACATAGCATTGAAAGTGTTGGTTTTCAGGCCCACAATCAATATAGAGACATAGAGAAAATAGAGACAAGATGGAAAATAAACAGCACATGAGAGAGATGTAATGAGGAAAGCTCCAAATACACTATACATTCCATGATTGAAGTTTCAAAACAGCATAGAAGATAAAAAAGATGAATACAAGCTGTCCAATAACTCTAATAACCTCCAGGACTAGAGATAATCTCCTCTAAAAATACATAAGCTTCAAGCTACTACACACCTTGTAGATGATGAAGAAAACACAACCCCACCTCTTCAAGTTGAAAGAACGACCTCCTCCAAGCTAGCCCATGAAGAAGGCTCCAAGATGTGATAATATTAGTGCTCAAAGTGTTTTTTATATAAGCTATGTTTTCCTTGGTAAGCAAAGTCTTCTTTTCACTAAAAGCAAAAGATATTGTTCACTAATAAAACAAAAGCTTTTTTTTCACTTAAAAATTGCTCTTCACACTAAGTCAAAAAATTAGGGTTTGATTATTAACTTCTGAGGTGTTAAAAAACATAAGTGTTATATATGGTTGTACAGCTCTCATTGAGCTCTATCATATTATGTAATAAGAATTTTTGACCTTATTTTTACCATTTCTGTGAAATGAGACAATTTTTACCATTTCCAAGAATTAAATTTATTTAACTTATGAAATTGTAGATGGGTCCCCTAGTGGAAGGTTGCGCCAATGACATATTTTTTAACAATCCCCTCTTAACTTGACACTAGGGGAATATGCCAAATAGGTACATATGTTATTTGTTATATTTGTTTGTTTAAGGTACCTTTTTCATATATCATGCAAAGTATTCTACAAGCACACACAAGGACCTTTGTTATGAAGAGCTGCCTCCAAATACACATTACAAAGAGAACTCATACATCCTTCACTCTTCTCAACCAAGTACTACTTGGAGGGATAGAGATAAATATAGGATGCTATGTTATGATGGGATATAGACGCAAACATACTCCCAAGATTATCAAGGTTGGCCAATCGTTTTCGAATTAATATTATATGCTCTCATTGGCATCTATTGTACACACACAATACAAAGTGTTACATATATGATATAATTCCCCACATGTTGATCTTATATAAGTTCTTGAAGAAAAACCTCTCCTTGTTCACATAAGTCTCTCTCTAGGACCACCAAGATGTAGATGCAAACTCCCCTGTATGGTTGAGTGACTAATTTCAAGGAGCATTAGAAGGTTGACTAGTATTTCGAACATCAAATCATAGTACATAAAGAAGCAAATCAGTAGATATATAATGTCTCCACACTATTCTTGCGGCTATAATCTTCTTCAATGTCGCCCCTCCTAGAGTGTATCTCTTCAAAATAGTATTCAGCTTCATAAACTGTTGAGTATGTGGCTGAGCTTGACTTCAACATGCAATGAAGATTTCATCTTCCTACATGTGGCCAACTTTTCAATGTACTCTAGATTTTCGTGCTCTGATACCAATTATATAGACACATAAAGAAAATAGAAACAAGATGGAGAATGAAAAGCACATGAGAGAGATGTAAAGAGCAAAGATCCAAATATAATCTATACATTCCATGATTGAAGTTAGAAGATAGCATAGAAGATAGACAAGATGAATACAAGCTTTGCAATAACTCCAATAACCTCCAAAGTGTCATGGGAGCACTAGATTATGCCTTTTGACTCGAATAGACATGATTTTGGAAATATAATTTTGAAAAAAAGATCACCCATGAAGGGAAATAATACAAAAATATAAAACTGTTACAAAAACTCTCACAACTGGGAACTAATAGCTATGGATAACTTGACTACACAAGATACAAGAGATCCCACAACTCGAGATCATAGCTATGAAACAAGATATCTGAATTACAAGAACTCTCTTGAAGGAGAGTTAGATACTAGAAATAACAAGATAAGATCTCGTACTACGAGATTACAAGAGAACAAAGTTAAATGTCTAAAAATTGAACTAGACAGAACTAGAACAAGGAACAAGACAAGAACACGAACTAGAACTTGAAAGTACTTGGAGATCATGAATCCTTGAGCTCCCATGACCGACATCCACAAAATTGAGAATCTCTTTGGCCAACCCTGCCTTATATGTGTTGAAGGGCAGTTACGAATGACGATCATCAATGATGTGAGCGAGGCAAAACAAGGCCTCTGAATATCAAAAGAGAGCATGTAGGAAAATATCAAAAGAGAGCATGTAGACAGATGTTCTCAAGGTTTTGGCATGTTCAGAACGTGATGGTTCTATTAGATTCTTCAAATTCTTCACCAATTCTATTAGAGCTGTCATGAAATCTATGATAAATTTGAGTTAGTTTCCTTGTTGCTTCTTCAAAAGATGGATCCTTTGAACCTTTAGTGGTATATGGTGGTGTTTCCAAAATCATTGATGGAGAGACTTGAGTAGGCAGAACTCTTTCATTGAGCATGAACTTCTCCTTGTTCTTTACCTTCTTGTTATCTTCGTAATGTGTATGCTCCAGATCATTTGTAATGATTTCTTGGGCTTCAAAGACTTTTGATTTGGATTCTTGAGAAAGAGTGTCTTGATTATTCAAGACTTCTAACATCTAGACTTCGCTGCTTTTGAGCAACTAATCCTCGCATTGAATTGTTTGATTAATAACATCCTCCAAGGTATCTGCTTGAGGGATGGGTAACAAGAGATTCTTCACTTCAGGTTCGAGGCTACTTCGGAACTGATTAATCATGTAGTCTTCTTGATATCTAAATCCATGAAACAATATCTTAAAATCTAAGGGATAGCTTGAAACGGATCGATTACCTTGTTGTCACAATATTTTCAGCTCTTGTACTTGTCCTATCAAACCCCTTATAGAAAATTGAACCCCCTTGCATATGGAGCCCATGGTGTTTGGTCGTTGTTAGAAGCTAGTCTTTCCAAAATGTGACAAGAGCACTAGATTGTGCCCTCTGACTAGACTAGACTAGACTGGACAAAATTTCAAGAATGTACTTTTGAAAACAAGATCACAAATGCAAAGGAAACAATACAAGAATATAAAATTATGACAAGAAGTCCCAAAACCCAATACTGATAGGTATGGATAACTAGATTAGACAAGATACAAGAGATTCGACAACCTAGGATCATAGGTATGAAACAACATATCCGAATTACAAAGGACTTCTTGAGGAAATGAACTAAATACAAAAAATAACAGGATAAGATCTTGTACTACGAGATGACAAGAGGACAAGAGCAGATGTCCAAAAACTAGACCATCCAGGACTAGAACAAGGAACAAGACAAAGAACATGAAGTGGAACTAGGAAAGTAGTTAGTTGGAGATCACAACACCTTCAGCTCCCAAGACTCGCATCTAGAAAACTAAGGATATGTATGGCCAACCCCTCTTTATATATGTGTTGAAGGGGGTTTTGTAGGGCGGTTATGAATTATGATGTCAACGAGGCAAAACAAGGTCTTTGGATATCGAAACAAGGCATGTACCATGTATCGGAAGTGATGTTCCTACTAGACTCTTCAAATTCTTCATTAATTCAAAGATATGGAGAATTCCCATGAGATCTATGATAAATTTGAGTTGGTTTCCCTACTAACCATAGATTCAAGATTATCTCCTCCAAAAATACATATGCTTCAAGCCGCTCCACACCTTGTAGATGATGAAGAATACACAACTCTACCTCTTCAAGTTGAAAGGATCACCTCCTTCAAGCTAGCCCATGAAGAGGGCTGAAAAATGTGACAATATTAGTGCTCAATGTGTGTTGTTTATATAGGCTATGTTTGCCTTGGTAAGTAAAATCTTCTTTTCATTAATAAAGTAGAATCTTTTTTTTCACTAATAAAATAGAAACTTCTTTTCACTAATAAAGCATATGCTTCGTTTCACTTAAAAATTGCTTTTCACACTAAATCTGAAAATTAAGTTTTGGGTTTTGACTTTTAGGTGTCAAACACATAAATGTTATATATGGGTGGATAGCTCTCACTGAGCTCTATCACATTTTGCAATAACAATTTTTAACCTTTTCTTACCATTTCCTTGAAATGGGACCATTTTTGCCATTTCCAAGAATTAAATTTATTTAACTTATAGACCTATAGGTAAGGTCCCTAGTGGAAGGTTGCCAAAATGACATATTTTCTAATAGGAAGTTTGTATCCCTCTCGAGGTATGGTCGAACAAACCTTCATACATCCACTTACGCACCTTTGGTTGTGATGCATTTGCCCACCTAGGGTCTGAGCTGAGGAGCAAGCTAAATATGAAGTCCGTAAAGAGAAAGTTTAATAGATATAGAGATTAAAATGAAATGTGCTATAGAATCAGACTACCGAATTTAAAAAAGCTATGCAGAGTTAACTTTTAAGATGTTAGATTCAATGAGAGAGCAATTCACAAAGAATATTTCCCCTAACAATTATCTTTGTACGCTTGCTTCCAGCCAATCCATCTAGAATGACAAGGTAAGAAACACCTTACATGATCATTGGGATCTTGATTTGCTAACTCACTATAGATAGGAAAGCTAATGTTTATCCCTCAAAAAGAGCTGATTCAAGTCCCCCATGGTTCTCCTCTGCACAAGTTGCTTCCATTGCTATGGTGTAATGAAGCTTGTTGATGCTTCTTATCTGATGGATCCCTCTTCCTCTCTACTGGCTTCCTCTGCAACTCCTTTTCTTTAATCTTGTTGTTGGCATGTGCCAAGTCACCATATCGATACCACTTCAGGTCCTTCTTCCACTTCAAGTCCCACTGTGCATTCCAAAAATTAGGGTCGTAAGGGGAAAGGACACACAACCACATGCACTTCCCAATGGATTTGTTTTTGAATGTGCAGTATGCGCAATTCAATGATGATGGACCTCTCGACTAATTCAAACTCACACAAATGAGCCCCTTGAAGAACTTAAACTCACATAGATCCTAACATCTGTTATTGCACTTCTCCTCACTCTCTCCATCTTGTAATTGTACATCTTATTGGGATTCTATTTTTTAAAATTCATGACATTGTTCGATTGGAACTTCATGGCTTTCATTATTTTTCAATTGATGACAATTTCTACATCCTTTTTTATATTGAATGTTCTGTTTTGATGAACCAATAGGCCTCAGCAGACATCAATATGTCTTTGTACTTTGCTTTTCATTCTCATGATATACACAAAAAAGCAAACAGGGGTAAAAGGGGGAAAAGGGGGGAGGAAGCAAGTGCAGTTTGTTTATGAACATTGTGTCCAGTACATACAGTTTAAACACCAATTGTGAATGGAGCTCAAAAAGATTTAACCTTGAGACACAAACATGTAACTATTGATCTGGTGGAAAAGTTCAAGATAAAGAGGGAAAAAAAAGCAACTAAAATTTTCACATAATGTTGCAATACTGACAATGAAGATGATGAAAAATTATTTTGAGTCCTTAGAACAAGAGAACCCTGCTCCTACCAAGCCAGATGCAAGTAACTAAATAAACATTAAAATAGAAAGTTAAAATCAGTATTCATTTTCTGTATTTTGTTAGTCAAAAACTTGATGGGAAAAAGATGAGATAGCTATTATTCAAAACGCAATTGACAATGCAAAATAATCTCACCTCCATCTGAGTACATATATTTTCAAGGAGTCCAGCAGTATTTTGTTAGTCAAAAACTTGATGGGAAAAAGATGAGATAGCTATTATTCAAAACGCAATTGACAATGCAAAATAATCTCACCTCCATCTGAGTACGTATATTTTCAAGGAGTCCAGCAAGCCCAGGTTCACGCCTAGGCTGAGGCTTGTACTTCTCAGTTTTACGGCCTGTCAACTTCCTAACAAGTTTGGACTTTTTTTCATCTTTCTTATCTTTCACTGTAGGCAGTAAAAGTCCCCTACATGTAAGGAGAGCAGATGCCTTCAGAAAGTTTATGTTAGCGAAATTCAAAACCCAAAAGTTTTGAGAGAGAAATGATACCCAGCAGCACCAACAGAAGCAAGCAAAATTTCATATGCTGTTTCACGGAGATCATCTTCTGATAACCCTGATCATACACATGAAAATGAAAAAAAAATGAAACCCTTGCCTCATACAATGTCATGACTCATGATAGCAGTAAGCGCATGCCGAAAGAAAAAATGGACCAACAATCCAAGCCCCAAGCATCGTTGTGATAAGCCATAAAAATTATAATGAATCTACACATGATAATAACCCAAGTTGCAAGAAATACATTAAAAATCCAAATAAACACACATCACACTTAGCATGTGCATGATTAATAAACTAAATTTTACCGAGTCTACCTCTCAAATTGGGGTGTGTGAAAAGAGACAAGGCACAATTACCAAGGGAACCTAAAAAGTGTGTTTGCCAAAGAAAGAATTGAAATGCAGAACAAAGGGGCATAAAAATGCATTTTCCTGAAATGCAGTGGTCATTCTGCTGCACACTGCTATTGGTTTAAGCTGACAATACACACTATGATATCCAGCAAGTTTTTTGTCGAGATCTAACATGACTCCCGAGAATATATCCAAGGTTGCAAAAAAGTAATCACTTTGTAAATACAAGAACAACTCCCAAATTTGCCCACGAATCATAAACATCCAAGAAAACATTCAAGATAAACATACGATGGGTGATGGAAGAGGAAGATGAATGCACAAAAGGTATGGTATCATCAAAAAATCCTGTACCTACAACAATATCGTCTCCCAAATTCGAACTATGCAAAGCTCCATCTTCAATATGAGCATTAAGGAAGTAATAGAGTGGATGGGTACCCAATGTGCACAAGAGAAGACTTTGCGGACATCCTCAACTAATTCCTCATTGTACTTCTTTAGATTGAATCAGTTGACGATTTACTTGAAACATTGTTATAGCATTCAGGCAAAGGAAGAATGTAATGGAAGCTAATTTTGGACCAATTAGTGAACGTTACATATCATGATAGAGGAAATCCCAGCAAAGTGTATCAAATGCCTTGTAAAATTCAACCCATAACATAACTATATTGAGTTGTTTTTGTCGAGCAAGGTTTAAGGCAAGCATAACAACTAATATGTTGGCATAAACAAAACATCCATGACACATGTATAAAATCATGTTGAGCAAGGTATATGTGGAATATGAAGGATTTGTTGGAAGTGAGGTAGGCTCAATACTAAGTCACAGGATCTTTCCAACACTTAGAACCATGCACACATACACACCTTAAATCAAATAAGATAGATGAATGACTATACAAATAGACAAGCAACGTGGTACCGTTTGTTCGGTTCGATGCATATAATACATGTACAGTTCGAGTCCCAAACAGAACCTCGGGATCAGTATGTTCGGTTTGTTGTTCGCTAAGTAATAGTCATAAGTTATAACTTGTATTCATCCAGTAGTACATACTACATACATGATACTCCTAACTACTTAGTAGGAATTACCTACTACTGTCTAGACTCTAGACTCTAGACTCTACAAGAGAATGAAGACATTGACACAATGACATGTGTGTGCACTCAGCCTTGTGTTTTAAATGTTTGATTTTATATGTGTAACATGTGATAATGTTTGTGTTTAAGTTTTCATGTAATATGTATATAGAATATACTATATAGTATAAAATATATATTACATATTTACAACTTACCTGCTAAGTTCCAACTTCAACACTCAGCTGTCTGCACTGCATGAGGACTCAAGAGTCCCTCGGGCATTGGGATTCGTCTCTCCCTCCCTCTCTCTCTCTCCCTACATACATGCATACATACATACATACATACATACATACGTACCTACATACGTACATACATACATATATACATACATACATACATGCATGCATGCATGCATGCATACATACATACATACATACATACATACATACATACATACATACATACGTACGTTACACGTACGTAAATGCATGCATACATATATTCATACATACATGCAGCATGCATGCAGCATACATGCAGCATGCATGCAGCATGCATGCAGCATGCACGTACATATGCCATTTCAGCCTTCCTTTATCAGTGTCATCTATCTACTCAAAATAAAAATTTTGCCTTCAGTTGAAAAGAAGTAGAATGTCACAGTAAGACCTAAAAAGATGCACCTGTTTTGAATGATGGAAGATCTAAAGTAAGATCGCTTGCATCATTGAGCTGACGGCGAACAAGGTTTGAAGATACCTCCCCATCTTCATCATCTTCAAAATCATCAATGAGCTCATCAACTGACAACTGTCTTGATTGTGCTGACATGATTGACGTTGACTTCTGAAGTGTTCCCACTGAAGCAGTTTCAGCAAGCAAGGGTGATGGTGGTAAACGGGCAGGAGCTGGCCCAGACGATTCCATATTGGTGACAAGGAAAAAGGTCTGAGTGATCCCTGTACCCATCTGTATGTTTGCAAACACCAAAAGCATAAGCAGAAGAAAAGAACCAAGTTCCAACATCAGAACCTATGATCTCCTTAAGTATACACAATGGATTCATAATGCCAAGATGTTCCACTTCTTTGGATAATCATTAGCAAAAGTTATTCAGACTGGTTCTGAAAAATCTTCAATGAATCAAAATGAATACTGAATTTATTATCTACCGACAACAGAATGATAGGACAATAACTGAAGTTTACAACCACAAAGAGTCCGTCATTCAACTAAATCAGATTCAAGCATTAAATTATGAGTCTATTAATATCAGATAGTACCAAGGAAATAAATATGGTAGTGCTAGTACTATTTGAAAAGAAGAGAATGTTTTTGCTTTTGATAGGCCTCCCATTGAAGCTGATCAAGGAATGCATGCTCCTTGCAGTGGAATCCTATGCCCCTGATAGGCAGAGTCATCTGTACATCACCTGATTTTGTAATCTTCCCCCCTCATTCTTTGTCAGAAAGGGATTTTCTTCCTAAACCCCAATAGTGCTACATAATTCATGAAACTCACAATGGTACTTCAGTCTCAAGGTCAGCCAAAAGATAGATGTGAACATCAAGAGATTGAGTGATTGTAATCGATGAATATGGTCATGTGGTTTCTCAAATAGGAATTCCGTTTGCAGGAAAGCTTATGTAAGTTTTCTGTCTTATAGTCATTCCCAAAACACCATTTGATAGTACTAAGTAACAGTTAACATGGATACACAAATAACTTCATGCAAAATATACATGAATGCATAATTGATTTTCAGTATATAGATGCTTTAAATTTCTAATGCGATCAGTATGCAGAAAAAAAACATCACTATAGTTGCTTTGCAATCCCTGAGAATTTGCACCTCCAAGTTACAACCCTCCCAACAATCAATGGGAATGCTTGCCTATGGTATATATGATCTAAGGACTCATATATACCAATGAACCTATATTGAAGGGTTGTCAATTGCTCCTGAAAAGAACTAAAATGTCCAAAACAATGAATCAACAGCATGCTTACTGAAGATGACGTCAACAGAGAACTGAGACAGTCCCTCAATTTTTTAAGAATGTGTAGGCGAAGTGGATGAAAAAAACTCTCAGCATAATGTTGACTCTAATCAACTTTTTCAGTTGCATGATTGCCAGGTGTTCCCAAAGCATCAGATATTTTTCCGGAAGAACATGTGTTCTTTTTCATTGACGTTTACCGGAGAACAGTCCCAAAAAGAGAAAGTGTGATGGGCTTTATCAAAGCCTCAAAGAATAAATAAGCCTCATGAGATGAACTCTATGGTCAGTAATAAGGCAGCCTGTGTAGTTTGTTGATGTTTTATACATTTCATATTTTTGAAGAACACAAGTTGTCTTCACTAATATACACAGAAGAACAAAATTCCCAAGAGATCATATAGGATAGCCTTAAGAATGCTCAAAAAATGAGGTTAGTAAAATGAAATATATGATTTCTAAAGTCAGTAATGAGACTATCAGAGGAGTTAATGCTAAAAACTCTCAATAGCTTTCCGGGAAGACCTTGAGAGAATTACATGGTTTATCCAATTTTACAAATGTAAAATCACAATCACATTTTTTTCCACGCACACTCAGAAAATCGCATGTATGTTGCCCTCAAAAAAATACATGTTTGGAATGTAACATATGCCAAAGTATCCAATATCTTAGCTTAACTAAAACCATTGCCTGAAAGTACAGAAGGGCTAGTTCTTGGCAGCCAGGCACATAAAGACAAACAGATAATGTGTCACCAGCCCTTTATGGATCAGCAATTCCAAAAGATGTGTTTCAACGTTTCAGTTTGACTTTTGCTTGTGAGGACATGGAAAAGTAACATATGTTATTACACTGGACTGTTATGCTTCATAAACTGACCTGTTTTCATAGAGGCAAAGTAATTTCCCATAAGAATAGGTGATGTCACATAGGGGCATGCATATGGCATATCATGTTTTATAAATCCTCGGTGTACTTTTTTTTTATATCATTTTTGGTCAAGGAGTTAAAACATCTTCTTTATTCAACAAATCATTTTGGTGTACATCTAAGCATGAACATACTGAAAACATAAGAGTCACGATTATGTTCAAATCATGTCACTCATGAAATCATCAACGAACTCTTGTCAAGTAGTGATATATAAAGCATAATATTTTATGTGAACGAAATTCAAATCCAGATTAATGTTAGTAATGATAACCAATGCAGAATAAATGAAGAATGATAGTACGATTTAATATCAGCACAGTGGGCTTATCATACAATCCGATTTTGTATATTTCCATCACAATTAGCAGGAGAATTTTAGACAAACTCTTACTACAAATAAAATGTTCATCTCCCTAAAGTTGATACACAATGGACTGAGAGGTGGCAGCTTCACAACTGCACCTTCATGGCACAACTCCACTTACAATTTGTTGCATTATATGGTTTACAAAAGGGGGGGGGGGGGAGGGGGATGGGAATCATATTTCTTGGTGAAGGGTTAGGAAGCAACTCATCTCATGAACACAGAGGTCAAAAAGCTTCTCAAAGGGATGTATGAATCATTAGACACAAGAATACATGTACGGAAACAGAACTTGCATTAATGAGATAGGTAGGCCCTCCTGATCTATAGTTGACTCTTCCAATCAATTGTTATCAATCTATCTTCATTAACCTCATACAAAATCAACGCAATGTACATATGGACTATAAATATCCTTCAATGTGCACACTGTTTTTTTCTACATCCATGTTATAATCTTTTTCACACTTCAGTGCAATTTCAAGAGGGAAGCAACAGATAAACGATCCACATGATAAGTGTTAACACCTGAAGGATCTCCATGATTGTATGTATATACTCATATCGAAGCTTTTTCCTTTCTCTTAAAGAGAGCATTCAAATAATATAATTTTTTGAGTGTTTTGGCCAAAATATTGCCAACATATAAGCATTTTTACATCATTTATAGCCTTTGGATCATTGATGAATGCGAATCAGCTCAAGTGTCTTCATAAAAGCTAGACCATAGTCTTCATGTTGTGGACACTAATATAACATGAACATGAGATAGGTTAAGGTTCACCCAGGGTAGATCAAAAGCCAATAAGTCATGTGAACCAATCCTGACAAGGTAATGAACTCTCAACGAACCATCAACGTGCAAACAAACAATAAGAGTCAACATGAAGTCCAAACTTTTTGAGTATCTCTTTGCTTTCCGTGATTTCAATTTTTTTTCCTGCGATGTACTTTTGAGCTTTGAAACATTTATATACAGCTATAGCAGTAAAAGAATTTCAGAGAAGACTTAGAAAAAAAAAGTATGTGCTTACTAACCAGAATCTGCACTAGGCCAATGAGGATTTTGATTCTAATAAAATATTTACTTTTGTGCTATGCAATCTCAACTGCTCTCTCATACTGAAAGATATTCTCCGGTTCTTTAAAAGTAAACACAGATTAGCTATGCTCACAATCACTGCATTCATAAGTGAAATAGTAACATGCATGCAATATATGGCAATCATTGCTCAGTCTTGAGATATTTCTGCAAGGTTGAAGATGAAATGTGCTGTAAACATTTCTGGCTCAAGCAGCATATAAGGTTTCCTATTTACAAACCTACTGATAATGCAACTCCCTATAATTTTAGGGAATTGGAAACACTGTTTTAGAGTGCTCGCTGCCAATGGTGAGAGCAACCAAAGTCTAGAAACACTCAGAAACACAACCACAGTCTGAAAATTCTTACCATGGGAGGCAGATTCAAATCATCATGGTACTTCTTGATAGCCTCTGACAGTTCTAATACTCCATCTAATGTGAAGCAGCAAGAAAATTCCCAGATTATTAAACAAAATCGACTTCTTTGCAAAATGGATATTCAGTAAAACTGTGTGGCAATGATTTTCTTACTTTTTCGAGCACATTCCAGCACATAGTCCACACTGACTTGCTCTAAGTCAATATCCTCGAGTGTTACTGTACCAGGAGGCATTACAACTTTTTTCAGTACGCTTGATGACAACAGAAAGCTGAGTAGTTCACACCTATCCCGACGATATCGCTGAAGCATCTCTAGCTCAGAAGCTCTGTCCAAAAGTTTGAATATATATATAAATACATGAGCCAGATGCAGAACAGGAGACAAAAATTTTACTCTAGCAACTTATGAAACTGAATCTTCACTTTTTTTTTTGAGACTCCAGGAGATCAATGTATTCAGGGGGTGGGAGAGAAATCTAATCAAATGCAGGAGATACCCTCCGCATACATCAGATTACATAGCAGACAATTTAGATGTGCTTCTGATGTCATGCTCTGATGTATTTGACCCCTAGACTCCCTAGACTCTAGGTCACAGCCTCAAGACCATATCACGAATGGCACCAGGCTATTAATGCTCCCCTGTAGGGGTCAAGTTGGTGGACCTCCCATCTTTCTTGTGGAACAATATTTATGGTGAATCCCTTGGGAAGGTATTGGTCGCATCAGGATTCCCAACAGGCAGCAGAAACTGGATGTATTCTTCGGAAGTTAGATGCGGCTTTTCCTAATACAATGTCCATCAACAATCAGGGAGTTTGAAAGCTTTAATCTATCTGAAATGAAGCTTCTTAAATGTCATATTTCCAATATGGAAAATTACGGTCGTTCCAAGAAAACACACACACACACACACACATTTAGAGAGAGAAAAAAATCATATTAGTAGAGAATTTGTACAAGAATTATAGGGAAAAACTACATGACTTGAGGAAAGCATCCTCACCTCAAAGAATGGGACAAGCAAAGTCGTAAGGTTCATAAGGTTCAGTACGTATTTGGCTCGAAGGAAGAACCTTTCCTCAAGGTAAGGTTCAATGTATATACATACTAAATACACATATTACGTACATACTACACATAATGAACATACATACTAGACACAGAAACAATACATACATACTACACACATATTAGTAATCACATACATACTATACACATAATGTGCATACATATTACGTACTCCACACACATTACATACTACACACGCATGTTAGTGGTCACACGCATGAAGTGATTCATGAGCCATAATGCATCATGCACATCAATCCAAGACTCAAGCCAAGAGCATAGTACAAACCAAGGTCCAAAAGCCAAGAGCTCTCTCTCTCTCTCTCTCTCTCTCTCTCTCTCTCTCTCTCTCTCTCTCTCTCTCTCTCTCTCTCTCTCTCTCTCTCTCTCTCTCTCTCTCTCTCTCTCTCTCTCTCTCTCTCTCTCTCTATTTGGTCTCTACATCGATGAGATTGAGGACTACATTCTCCGAGCTGGAGGAGAGGGTGCAGACCTCGCAGGTACACCTGTCCACATTTTATTATATGCCGATGACATTGTCTTGATTTCAGAGTCACCCGATGGATTACAGCGCCACTTGGATGCCCTCGATGAGTTTTGTACACAGAAGGGCTTGACAGTAAACCTTGGCAAGACCAAGGTCATGATCTTCCACACCTCCCCCTTGGTGAGGAATGGAGCAGGATTCACAGCCGGCGGTGGACAGATTGAGGTGGTCACTTCCTATGTCTACCTCGGAGTCACATTCACGAGCTTACCTGGCCCCTTCAGCATGAGACAGGCAGCCACCGATAGACTCACACGAGCATATGCAGCTTTAGCCATGTTAGAGCGGAGATGTCACCAGGCACACTTCCAGGAGCCCCGCACGAAGGGGTGGCTATTTGACACACTAGTCCGACCAGCTATGATGTATGCTGCGACAGTTTGGGCCCCAGGCCTCACAGCCACCCAGTGGAGTGCGATCGAGAGGCCCCAGGTACGTATGATCTCGCGACTATTTCGCGGTAAACAGTCGGTACCACATGACATCATCAGGGCAGAGCTAGCTACACCACCCATGGTAGTAGATGCACTATTCCAGACTATCTGCTTTATTCAGAGGATGAGGGAGCTCCCTACATACAGACTCACACGCAGAGCTTTTGAGGCATCTATACAGATATCAGAATCAGGATATGAGAGAGCTTGGTACCGTTGCAGCTATCACGATGGCCCTGACTCCACCTCCACCTATGTATCACATCTTACACTCGCCCACTAGCACAGGATGGAGCTAGTTAGTCATTTCAGATGCATTCCCATGCTTGTTGTACTACCCCTTTGCATATAGACTGCCATAGATATCGCACTCCATACACCCCCCCCTTTCATGGGTATCTCCACACGCATTTCACGGAGATATGTATCAGCTTTACCAGTTTCTTTTTCAGCACTTTTATCTTCTCTGATAGACAGAAGATACACCCATGTACATCGATTTGTCTCATAGGCCGAGTTTGGCCTCCTAATAGACGTAAAAACACTTTCTTTCTTTCTTTCTTTCTTTCTCTCTCTCTCTCTCTCTCTCTCTCTCTCTCTCTCTCTCTCTCTCTCTCTCTCTCTCTCTCTCTCTCTCTCTCTCTCTCTCTCTCTCTCTCTCTCTCTCTCTCTCTCTCTCTCTCTCTCTCTCTCTCTCTCTCTACAGCGGAGGATTCGAGCTCTACTTTTCAGACGCCCACAGTGCATATGAGGATAGATCTCCAGCCTTGTATATCAACACATCCCTCCTATGTATCACCCCTTTGTTGTATTAGTCTTGGTGTTAGCCTTTTCCCAGCTATTTTACATCTTTCATTTTCAATACCACTTCCTTTGGTACTCAGATTTTGTATCAGATTCACCAGTTTTGTAACTTTTGGTCTCATAGGTCATTTTGGCCTTCTGAAGACGTAAATATATCATTTCCTTTCATCTCTCTTTCTCTCTCTCTCTCTCTCTCTCTCTCTCTCTCTCTCTCTCTCTCTCTCTCTCTCTCTCTCTCTCTCTCTCTCTCTCTCTCTCTCTCTCTGACTCCACCTCCACCTATATATCACATCTTACACCCGCCCACTAGCATAGGATGGAGCTAGTAAGTCATTTCAGATGCATTCTCATGCTTGTTGTACTACCCTTTTGCATATAGACTATCAAAGATATCGCACTCCATACACCCCCCAACTTTCATGGGTATCTCCACATGCATACTACGGAGATATGTATCAGCTTTACCAGTTTTTTTTCCAGCACTTTTATCTTCTCTGATAGACAGAAGATACACCCATGTACATCGATTTGTCTCATAGGCCGAGTTCGGCCTCCTAATAGACGTAAAAACTCTCTCTCTCTCTCTCTCTCTCTCTCTCTCTCTCTCTCTCTCTCTCTCTCTCTCTCTCTCTCTCTCTCTCTCTCTCTCTCTCTCTCTCTCTCTCTCTCTCTCTCTCTCTCTCTCTCTCTCTCTCTCTCTCTCTCTCTCTCTCTCTCTCTCCCCCCTCTTTCCCTCTCTCTCCCCCCTCTTTCCCTCTCTCCCCCCCTCCCTCCCTCCCTCCCCCCACCTTCCCTCCTCTCTCTCTCTCTCTCTCTCTCTCTCTCTCTCTCTCTCTCTCTCTCTCTCTCTCTCTCTCTCTCTCTCTCTCTCTCTCTCTCTCTCTCTCTCTCTCTCTCTCTCTTCTCTCTCTCTCTCTCTCTCTCTCTCTCTCTCTCTCTCTCTCTCTCTCTCTCTCTCTCTCCCTCTTTCCCTCTCTCTCCCCCCTCTTTCCCTCTCTCTCCCCCCTCTTTCCCTCTCTCTCCCCCCTCCCTCCCTCTCTCTCTCTCTCTCTCTCTCCTCTCTCTCCTCTCTCTCTCTCTCTCTCTCTCTCTCTCTCTCTCTCTCTCTCTCTCTCTCTCTCTCTCTCTCTCTCTCTCTCTCTCTCTCTCTCTCTCTCTCTCTCTCTCTCTCTTCTCTCTCTCTCTCTCTCTCTCTCTCTCTCTCTCTCTCTCTCTCTCTCTCCCCCCTCTTTCCCTCTCTCTCCCCCCTCTTTCCTCTCTCCCCCCTCCCTCCCTCCCTCCCCCCCCTCTCTCCCTCCCTCCCCCCACCTCCCTCCTCTCTCTCTCCTCCTCCCTCTCTCTCTCTCCTCTCTCTCTCTCTCTCTCTCTCTCTCTCTCTCTCTCTCTCTCTCTCTCTCTCTCTCTCTCTCTCTCTCTCTCTCTCTCTCTCTCTCTCTCTCTCTCTCTCTCTCTCTCTCTCTCTCTCTCTCTCTCTCTCCCCCCCCCCTCTCTCTCTCTCTCTCTCCCCCCCCCCTCTCTCTCTCTCTCTCTCCCCCTCTCTCTCTCTCTCTCTCTCTCTCTCTCTCTCTCTCTCTCTCTCTCTCTCTCTCTCTCTCTCTCTCTCTCTCTCTCTCTCTCTCTCTCTCTCTCTCTCTCTCTCTCTCTCTCTCTCTCTCTCTCTCTCTCTCTCTCTCTCTCTCCCCCCCCCCTCAATCGTACACACCACGATTGAGGAGCGGATGCGGAAGACTCGCAGGCTCAATGTCCGCATCTCCGGCCTCACAGAGATAGACGGATCACCAGAGAAGGACGCCCGCAAGACGCCCGCAGGACGGGCGTCGCTTGTGTACACTACTTGGATACCATGCAGATGAGCCTCTTCCTTTCACCCGAGCATGGAGAGCAAGACGAGATGCCACACGAAGCAGAGCACTTATCCTTCAGTTCTCGGATGAGGCCAAGAGGAGAGACTTCCTCAAGCGACGAGCGGTACTATGCACTACACCGGGCAACCCCGATCTATTTGGATGATGACCTCACACGGATGTAGGTAGAGCATAGACGTGCATGCATACCACGTGTCCTCCAGGCCCGACGAGAGGGACATCGTGCTCTATACAGAGACGGTCGTGTCATCATCAATGGACGACCTATTGACTAGGGATTTGTGGCCTATGAGACAGCACAGCAGGAGGTGCGCATTGAAGTCTGGAACTGCAATGGATCTTTGTGGACACATCCAGGGCGCCTCGAAGAGGTGATGGAGGGTAGAGACATGATCTTCTTGACAGAGACACATGAGCCCAGGGAGGAGCCTACCGAGGATTGAGGGCTATATGTGGGAGTCAGCTCACCGCCGACAAATGCGACAACACACCACACGAGGATCAGGAGTAGCAGCTATACTCTATAGACAGTTACTACAGCACAGAGTACAGGTGTTAGCCAAAGACCCAGAGGCACGTTTCATGTGGATACACCTCCAGCTATCAGAGGAGAGAGAAGCATATTTTGCCGTTTGCTATATTGCACCCGTTGGCTCGCGCTTCACACATTCCCCCGAGCAGCCCTCAGGGGGGGAGGAACCAGACACCACATCGCCATATGACTACCTAAGTGACACCATTATGGAGTATACAGGGATGGGCGAAGTCTTCCTTGTAGGAGACTTCAATGCCCGCATTCAGAGCCACCAGTGTGATATCTACGACTTTGATGATCCTGAGATGCTTCTCACCATAGAGGACATGTCTACACTCAGAGCCTCAGTCGACACCGCCACACCCACTCATACGGCCAACACCTACTCTAGATGGGAGAAGCACACCGTCTCATTATATATAATGGGATGGCCACCTGGCCCACCTTGGGTGGTCTCACCTGCATCCCACCCACGACACCGCATGGAGGCAGTGTGGTAGACTATGTTATCGGACCCCCATAGGCGACACATCTCATCACCTCATTCACCATCCCACCCATACCAATTGGAGCTTATCATGCATATCTCGCCCTATCCATACGCGGCTCACCATGCATATCCCACCCCGTCACCATAAAGCCACATGCCCATACCACCATTCACTTTAGACATGAGCTAGCACACATCTGTAGCTCCCATGTTCGAGAGCGCATCTACTCCCTTGATCCCTCCACCCCATTGGACACCCTCACCGCCCACTTCTCCTCAATCCTCCACACATCCGCTACTCTCAGCTTCCCATACACCACCCACAGCACCGCACATTCGACACGGCTGGGGCATACATCCCAGAATAGATGGTACGATGAGGAGTGTAGACGACTATACCGACATCTCAGAGCACAGAGCATCTTGGGATCCATCGCTGAGAGGGAGGCACGACGACAGATGCGAACCCTCACACGCCGGAAGCGGCGAGCTTTCGAGGAGCTACAGGAGGCAGAGTTGTTCGACCTTCTCATGAGTAGGGATTGCGCCACCGCGTGGAGGGCCCTACGTGAGCAACGCCCACCTACACCCATAGCAGATCCTCAGACTTGGCACACTTATGCCCAAAGGTTATATGGCGTCCTAGGACAGCCACCATTGCCGACCCCTCCCACACCGCGTCCTATGAAGGCATGGTACGACAGGCCATCCATAGGCTACAACATGGTCGTTCCGAAGACCACACAGGACTACAGGGCGAGCATTTATATACGCAGTAGATGTAGTTTCCCACCTGATCGCCCATCTCTTCAACCGTGATTTGGTTGAGGGGTTACCTGACTAGTGGACTATGCATACCATTGCGCCTATCCACAAGTCCGACGATATGATGGACCCAAGGAACTAAAGGACTATTATGATAGGCCACATCCTGCCCAAGGTCTATGGGGTAGTACTAGAGGCAGAGCTCAGTACACACGCGGAGGAAGCTGGGATCAGAGCACCCGGCCAGGCAGGCTTCCGCCGCACTTTCTCCACCATCGACCACATCTTTGTACTTCGATGCTTGATTGACAGCGCGAAGGCGAGGAAGCGGAGACTATATTGTTGCTTTGAGGATTTCCGCAAAGCCTTCGACATGGTCCCTCGAGAGAGACTACTACGGAGACTCTAGGAGTTACAGCTACCATCAGGCATGCTATGGGCCATCCATGCTTTGTATGCATGAGTCACAGGCAGGGTGCGCTTCCCCGACGGCCTATCAGACAGCCTTGTTAGCACCATTGGTGTGAAACAAGGTTGCCCTCTCTCACCCACTCTCTTTGGTCTCTACATCGACGAGATCACAGAGTATATACAGCGAGCAAGAGGGCGAGGAGGAGACCTCGGAGGTATGCCAGTACACATCCTATATTCAAAGTCACCAGGGGACGGGGACGGGGACGCGTCCCGGAACGGTAGTGTCCCCGGGACGGGGACGGAGCCTAGGGTGACCCGGGAAAGCGTCCACAGAACGGCACTTAAAAAATGCTAACTTTTTTTAATAATCAAATGAAATTCATGTACAATTAGTTTGTTAATACATGAAATGACCAATGACAAGAAAACCATAGCAAAAAGGTGTTTTTTAAGTATAAACAACGAACATGTACGATGAACGTTGATGGCTGAACATTGAGAGCTACTACAAAAGTGAGAAATGAGAAGTCATATGTAATTCATGATTCATCATTTGAAAAAAAAAGCGGATACTTTGTCATCATCATATCAAAGATGTTACATCATGAGAGGAAAAAAAATCAAGATGCTACATCATACCATTGATTAACAAAAATACTATATATGACAAGAACATATATGTACATTATAGATCTCCTTCTAATATCTATGCATTGCAAGGTGGTACGGAACGTTTGGTACGGCACGTACAGTACGTGTACGAAACGCGGTGCCGTACCAAACATTAAGATATGGAACGGTATGGAACGTTACCTTAATAATTAGTTTAAAAAATATACATGTTAAAAGAAAGTCAAGCAGGTACTATCACATTTCACCCGGGAAGAATATGAAGATATGAATTATCAACTTGCAGCTTTTGGAGTTCTCAAGGTGAGAGTTTGTTCACTTATGTTTCAAGTAAGAGTTGCAGATTCTTGGGAAGGATTTAGTTGAAGAACAGTTTTTACAACTTTATGTAAGAAACATGGACAGTTAGAGACATTCAGGTAGCAAATCAAACATTCAGTCATGAAGGTTTGATGAGAGCAGATTCTACACAGGTATTTTGTTGGAGAGATCTTGATAGATCTTGTATGATCTTGAATATCTTGAGTATTTTCGAGTCAGATGTCTATCCTTTGTTTGTAAAGTTCTTAGCATTGGAAGAAGTAAGTCAAAAATTCAGATTCTATCAGATTAGTGTTGCAAAGAAATAGAAGAAGATACTTGTTATGTTGCAGAAGATCATGAATCCTAAAATGCTTTCAGAAAGGTTTTTGTTATGATAGGATCAGCTAACCTTATTCTAGATTTTGGAAAGCTCAAGAATGGTAGGGAAAGCTATTGGCATGTGTACAGTGCTAATAAAAGGGTTCAGATATTTTGTTTTCAGATACAGGTATTGATCATTGAAGATCACATTTATTGAAAGAAGGAAGACGTCACACATTTCATAAAGTTTGATTTATTGTAAAGGAATTTGGATACTAATGTTAAATCATCCAGGGGGATGATGAAACATGAAGACTTATTTCCAACCATATGTGAAAGAATGCAGAATCATACTTGTCGGTATTCGTATATCAGGTAATCCTATATTTCCTTTGTCAGTTTCTCGTTATGTTCCAGCTTTGAAAGAAGAAGGAAGAAGGAGAATGTCTGGAAAAGGTTCCTGTTAGGTGTTCCTGTTTGAGAGAAAGTTCCAGAGTTCTATTACAAAGAAACTTGATATTTCAGAGAGGTATGTTACTTATGAGGTGCACATATATATGATTATACCAGACTTTGAAGGAAAGAGGTATGAAAGACTTACAAATAGAATAAGGATGAAGACAAGATGACATCAAAGTATGAAATTTTGGTGAGACTCATGAGAGTTGAATGAGTTGAGTTGAGTACAGTCAGAGATGATCCAGCTAGTGTTCATAATACACTAAGTTGTGAGTTTTCAGTCACAGTCACAAGTCCCAGGATGGATTCAGTTTCTGATTTTGTTTAGTGTATCTACATGACACAGCAGAAGTACGTTGAGAAACCTTTCATAAGGTAAATGCAAATATGTGGATCCTAGTGTATGCTTACAGATTTGAGAAGACAAGAGATTGCAAATTCAAAGTCAAGTCATGCTACATATGTTATCAAGCAGTGATTGCTATATGTATGCTAACACTATTGGATATCTAGTTTGCATATGTTCTCAGATATTATGGTTCATATTCAGCAAATTCAGAATTTTGAAGTTTGAAGAAGTTCAAATTCAGTTTTAAAGAAAACTTTTGAAGATAAAGTTTTGCACGTCCTTCAAAAAGACAAGTTTAAAACTTATATCAGTTTGCATATGAATGAAGTTATATATCCAGTTCAGTTTGTACCAATATGACATTGCAGAAGGGATTGTTGGAAATCAATGTCACATCAGTCCAAAATCTTATTAGGGCAGAAACCCTAATTTTGGTACTTAGTCATTTTTGGCACAAAATTTGGGTAAAATTTTTATGAGCCCATCTTATAGAGCTTGAAGAGAGCTTTCTAATGGTATATGACATTCAGTAATCACAGATCAGATTTGGGAGAAAACCGTAACCCTAATTTTCTGCTGATTTAAAGTTTTTACCTCATTTGATAGCTCTCAGCTTGGAGGTCATAAAAATGTTTTCAAATCATTCATCAGGTGGTCAGAAGTGTGAAAAAAGCAAGCCAAAAGTACTTTTTAACGATTAAATTAAAAAAAAGCAAAAGCAATTTAAAAAGCGATGAGATTAAAATAAAGAGCTTTTTAGTGAGTTTTTCGCATGGAGCTTTAAAACCTATATAAGAGATTCTTGGGTCACTTTGTTCGACATCCCAACCACTTCCAATGCTAGCTTATGGTGGCACTCATGGGGCAACCATGGTGCACTCTAGGAGCATGTTGAGGAGCAATCATGGAGTTCTTCTTGGAGAAGAGTGTGCTCACACTCTTGTTTGTAGAGAAGACTTACTCATCAGTAGCTTGGTGGTTTGGATCAGCCATCTACATTATGTATTTGAAGATTGTCTTCTACATGAAGATTTTGGTGTACTTCAAAGACATTAGATGGAGCTTAACATAAGATTGCATCTTATGTTAACTATTCAGGTACATATTCTCTTTATGCACACATCAGTAGCTTCGTGGTTTGGATCAGCCATCTACATTATGTATTTGAAGATTGTCTTCTACATGAAGATTTTGGTGTACTTCAAAGACATTAGATGGAGCTTAACATAAGATTGCATCTTATGTTAACTATTCAGGTACATATTCTCTTTATGCACACAGGTACTACTTGGAGCTTATGGAGACAGTGGCATCCATATCAGGAGGTGTCCTATTCGACATACGTAAAGGAGAATCAATACATGCATGCTACATGCATTCAAATGAGGTGTTAGAGAAGGTGTTTCCACATGAGTATGAGGATTTCTGTCAGCAACATGTTAGCATTCAATGCTAATTATGTAAGTATGTGATCTTTCACACACACATCTGATTTAGGGTCTTCCATAGCCTAAAATCAGATTAGGATTTGCTGAATATCAGTTTTATATTGATCCTTCCTCTTTCTGTCACTCATATACACTCTTCTACAACCTATCATGTCATACATCTCATACATATTCAGATTTCTGTCCCTACATCTGAATATTCTTGTAAATTCTGTACATACACTCTTCCATCTATTTTTGTTCACATAGAGTCGTTGAGGTTTTGTCTCCCACATTGTAAATTGACATTTGTATATATGATAGTGTGAGTAAGCAGCGGCTTACGTAACACTTTGAACATGTTGTCTAATCTCTCTCTATCTTTGTCTCATCATTGTATGATGAAGTGTGGTATGTTCATGTTCGTCAATTTTGGAAGAAGCTGGAATTTGTGTTGTAGATCCTGGACATATGGGACCTGTGGAATTTGTTATGGGCCTATCTAATTTCCAACACTTTTTGCCTACTCATAGTGTGACCGAGAGATTTAAATCGTGAGATTTAAATCGAGATTTAATCGTTTAGATCCTATCCAAGAAGGAAGCAACTTCCGATCTATGCTGAGCTGACATGACATCTATCTCCAATCTCAATTTCGCTTTTCACAATGCCAAGAGAAGTGCAGCACGGAGCTCTTATTCCCAAACAACATTTTATTCCTGAGCTTTCAAATATTCAAGAGCAGGAAAAGAAAAAACGCATCTCTTTCTTACCCATTCGCAAGCTTTATTGCCCGAGTCAAACAATGGAAATATGCTGCAGAGTTTGGACGGCTTGCTATCCCATATATTCCACCATCTTTGAATATATGAGCATGACCAAAAGGCATGACGCATAGTCTCAGCATAGGAGGCACAATGCGAACAACGAACACCTTGTATAACATGTTTGGAGAGAAAGGCCCCGAGCATGAAATGCCCTACCAAAATCCTCCACATAAAGACTTTCATCCTAAAAGTAAGAGATGAATCCCAAATAGTTGAAAATCTTGCATGCCACCAAGCTCATGTTTTGTCCATTTTCCACCTGAGATTGCACTCGGAAGTAATGTCGTTACGATCAACAAGAGAGAGATAATATGTTCTAGCTGCACCATTCCACCATCGTGTATGCTTAACAAAAAGCAAGTCACACCAGGGCAGAGATGCATCAATCGAGAGAGGAATTCGGAATTGCTGCAAAAAGAGGACTAACTGAAACCACTTAGACCTATAGGCAAGCCCCACTGCATAAACCCTCCGAACGGAAGGAAAGGACAGAAATTCCCACTTGGAATCATAGCACTTTGCAATACTATCAATCCCTTTATTATTGAAATATCGTGCTGCCACACCGAGAGAATAAGCTTGGGCCGGATTAGCTAAGAAAGACCAATATGGAGACATCGAGGTGAAAGAGTTTCCTAAGTAACGTTGTCTCCCATTCCATTTAAGGAGAGAAGACAGTGTGCTTAAAACTCCTAACCAACATAGAAAGTGTAGTAGAGGAAGTTTGTAGCGGGGCATGAGAGAAAAACTTATTCCATACATTCAATTTCAAGCTTCCCTTGTAGTACACTTCTTCATTGTCCATGATCTTCCAGAATACCTCTGTCCAAAGAGGTTTATATAAAGAAGTGATGCGCATGATGAAAGTTGTCCGTCTAGCCATCATATGGGAGTAAAGATGCAGAATACCCAGACCTCCCTTACTCTTATTTCAACAAACAAAGTCCCATGATGAGGAGACCAGAGCACGGTTGTGTGGTTTATTCCAGAGGAAATTTTTTATCAAACAGTCGAAGGCATACAAGTGACATTTCTTTCAATTTAACAGCAATATGTAATACATGATGTAGGACTGCAAAAAAGATTGTACTATCCTAATCCTGGTATGGAATGGCCATTGCACAACGTGCCACAAATTCAATTTACTTTTGATCCTACATAGCACCCACTGTATTTGATCCTTGGTCGAAACATTAATACCCAACGAATAGCCCAGATGTCGAAAAATGATACCACACTCAATTTTACGCCCCTGCCACGAAGGAAAATGAAAGTGTCGTGCTGAGATATTAATGAGGGCCGATTTCCCCATATTAATGTTTAGCGAAGATGCCTCCGAAAAAAGGAGTCAGCGAAGCAAATATATGTTGAATATTTTCCTCACGTGCCTTTGCAAAGAGAAAAGTATCATCTGCAAATCCAACTGCAATGTGCTGAATTCCATGTAAAGAAATACCATAGATAAATCTTGATACCATCTTAGCTTGTAAGAGATAAAACATCGGTGTGGAGGCCATTGCATAAAAGAGAGGACTAAGAGGACAACACTGGCGTACTGACCGTTGGACTGGAAAGGGTGAAAGCGTTCCATTAATTTCTACTCGGGAAGCACTGTCCTCATCTAACAAATAGATAAGACGACAGAATTTAACCCAAATCCGAGTTTCTTGAGCATCGCGGCAATGAAATCCCAATGCACACGATCAAAAGCCTTTTCAAAATCAATTTGCATGCCAACCACCTCAAGGCAAGATACCAAAGCATGCTCC
>CM035418.1:163848361-163948361 GCA_020310875.1 Ceratopteris richardii | reverse complement strand
AGAACCTCTAAAGAAACCCATCTCAGTAAGATCTCTTATGGAGGGAAAATTTACAATTTCTTTCATTAAATGTAATGGGGATCATATCATAAAG
Source organism: Ceratopteris richardii (assembly GCA_020310875.1). Classification (NCBI taxonomy): domain Eukaryota; kingdom Viridiplantae; phylum Streptophyta; class Polypodiopsida; order Polypodiales; family Pteridaceae; genus Ceratopteris; species Ceratopteris richardii. Next base: position 163,948,267 of record CM035418.1, on the reverse strand, counting down.
CTTTCAAATGTGTTGTATGTTCCACAAATCAAACAAAATGTGTTTTTAATAGCTTCTATAAATGATCAATTGTCTGCTCTTATGGCTACTATAAGTTTGGGCACAAGTAAGTTATGGCATGCTTGATTCGGCCATATCCTATACCCTATACTAAAGGAGATTCATCATAGAGCTATGGTTGCACACCTACCATCGATTGTAGAGATGAAGGAATTATGTGAAGCTTGAATGATGGTCAAGCAACAAAGAAAAGCATTTCCATAAGAAAGCAAGAATAGAGAAAGCTATCCTCTAGAGTTGGTGCATGCTAACTAATGCAAAAAATTGACTACATAGGCCTTGGGTGGATCTTTCTACTTCATGTTACTCTTCAATCACTATAGCAGGAATATGTGGGTGTACTTCCTTTCCGATAAGGCTCAAACTACCCCCTAAGCATAAATTCATTGGCACCAAGTGGGTGTGGATGCTAAAGTATAATGTTGATGGTACTCTGGAAAACTACAAAGCAATACGTGTTGCACAATGCTACTCATAAGTTGAAGGGATTGCCTTGTGTGAATCATTTTTCCCAACTATAAGAATGACTACTATCCTAGTAGTACTAGTTGTGGATGTGCATAAACGATGGTCACTCTATCACATGGATGTCGAATCAGCATTCTTGAATGGAGACCTCAAGGAGGAAGTATATACGTCTAACCCACTAGGTTTTGAGGCTCCTTAGTCGGAGAACAAGGTATGTAAGTTGAAGAAGGAATAATATGGGCTGAAGCAAACCCTTAGAGCATGGTATTAGCAGATAGATAAGTATCTCTTGGATCTGGGTTTCAAAAGTTGTGCTTCTTATGCTAACTTGTATGTCCTAAAGAAAGGAGGGAAGACAATTCTTCTTGTACTCTATGTAGATGACCTTGTGATTACAGGAAATGATGATGCTCTTCTTCAACAAATGAAAAATGCCTTGAGTTTAGAACTTGAAATGATGGACTTGGGTTTAATGCATTATTGTTTAGGCCTTGAAGTTTGGCACGAACTAGGGAATATTTTCATCTCTCAACAAAAGTATGCAAGACAAATTTCAAAGGCATTCGACATGGAGGATTGCAAGGGAATTTCTACACCTGGGGAGTTCGACACAAAATTATCTATTGAAGATACTTAAGTTCCAATGTATATTGGAAGGTATAAGAAATTAATTGGAAATCTCATCTACTTGTGCATAGTAGGCCAAATATCTCTTATGTTTTTGGAGAGTAAGTAGGTCCTTTGATAAGCCTTGCCAAAATCATTGGAAGGCAAGCATGTTGACACTCAGGTATGTGAAAGGAACCACTGATTATGATATTCTCTATGAAGAAGGAGCATCCCTAGTTGGATACTTTGATTCAAATTGGGCTTGAGAAATTGTTACCAACAAATCAGTTTCTTAATATTTCTTTTCTTTACGATCAAGGATTTTCTCTTGGATCAGTAAGAAGCAACAGACTGTAGCATTATCTTCTACTGAAACTGAGTACAAGCAAGCACGTGTTGCAGCATGTGCAGTAGTATGGTTGAAGACGATTCTATGGCACATACGAGTACAAGGTCATTTGTTCAAACTACCTTGATCTAATTGGTTGATGAATCTCTACCACAAGCTAAGTTATCTTGTAGTTTTAAGGAGAAGCTGCGGGAAGGAAAGTTTCATTATACGTGCAGATTTTGTCTCTCTGTAGTGAGCAAGCGTGGACTCTCTCTCTCTCTCTCTCTCTCTCTCCGTAAATCTCTCCCTCTCGATCCGTGAGTCTCTCTTAGCAAAATAATTTTCTCCCTTATCATGGCCAAAGTTCTGTTCATCATCAACCGCTGCTGCTTTTTTCCGCATCCCACCTGCTCCACTTGTTAACACTCCATTGCAATTTGCAAATGCTCGGAAGTCGGATTGTGAATGGAAGAACATGAAATCCCATGAGATATGGAAAATACTCACAGAAATGGCGGATGATTTTCTGTGTTTTACAAGAACGGTATCAGCAGAAATAGATCGCCCATACAAAATATTGAATGCTAATGTGGTAATTCCAGCACCTGCACACGTACCAAAACTTGATCGTTTATATCAACAAGGGAAGGACGGCATCGAAGCAGCTGGATTTTGGAAGTTGCGCAATTAATCGGCTTTTTCATTTGGGGATTCGTCAGGGACGCATAGGAGTGAAGGTCAGTATGACATGAGCCTAGTGCCATCTTCGCCGGGACGAGTTTCATTACTGCAGAGTCTGCCATGATCGACATGAAGTGCAGCTCTTGTTATAATGCTATGAAAGGCGCAACTCATGTATCGTTTCTGATGCGATGCTCCTCATTCCTTCGAAAGTTCGAAGCTTTAGAACGTGCAGAATTTGGACTTTCATGTTGATGGTTTTCCCGATGGTAGTTAAGTCAACCGTCTCACTTTCACAGAAGTCGCTTCCAAATTTTCTTCGTCGTCGACATGAAAGTCAATAATCTTTTTTCGTAAACCAAGAAATTTTTTATTTAATTCAGTGTCGTGGGGAAAGAAACCATGGATGATGGACTACTTAAGCAAGATTCGCGCATCATCACTCAATACGCGTTGTTGTTCCCGTGTTGATCCGTTAATCAGAAACTTTATGAACTGTTTTGCCAGCAAGATCTGTGACTTTAGAGTGCCATTATCAACACTTCTGCCCATCTTTCTGGCTGGCATATTGGCTATATGCTGGTTAGCCATGTCCATTACTGCTAATTGAAAGTGTGCTGATGTTTACATGATGGTTCACTCGTGAATTCGTTGGAAATTCGGTATTTCTCGAGAGCTACAGTGTAAATTAACATTAGACGATCGTCGATCCAATGAGCGACGGAAAGTAGGTTCTCCTCTGATTAGCGTCTGAGAGATCGTTCGTTTTAACCTGATTATCTGGAATCTGGTCAGCTTTGTTGAATGCCAACAATGGGAAAGAAGGGCGAAGAGATTCAAATCTGTCCTTCGATTCATCAGTTGGATAAATGCTCCGCGAGAAAGTCATTTTATAATCCCTGCATGCTCGATGCCAAGTCTATACTCTTAGGAATGCTACTGATGCTCTTCTTGTTAGTATCCGAGCAAGGTCTGGAAGATCTCCGAAGCAAGCGAATCGACATAATCAACTTCTTTGGACTGAGAGTCTCCGTGCCCGACAGCAAGAACAATGTCCGCACAGAAACAAAGGAGGAACGCTATAGCACTGTAGGACACAACGACAGAGAGAATAGCAATGTCGACTTCTTCCCCACTATCAGGCGGTCATTCGGAACTTATGGGAAGGCACTGGCCCTGTTTGTGCATGTGGCAACATATCGGGGTACTCCGAACAGCTTTGCAACCGTTGGGCTGGGGTCGAAACCGTCGCATGTGTTTGGCAATGCAACCTTTGAGTGCGAATGGATTCCAGCCACAGATGCAAGCAGGAAGGAACCCATAAAAGGCGTGGTGTTTAAGATGTCACCAGATTGGAGCATGGGGAGGCAATATACAGTGATAGTTGTCAATTGCAGTTTTGAGCATCCTGTTGGCGCAGATGGGGAAGGGGGCTCTCTTATTGTATATGCGTTGCATGGACACGGATCAGGATTGTCTGATACAATTGCGGAGCGAATAGTTGCCTTGACAGAGAAGAAAGGAGAATACAGCCCGCAGAGGTTTCTGCCGCCATATCAGTACGAGTTCGTCTTCTGTGGGTCACCGCTCTTTGGCAGGCTGAGTGCGCAGAGAATAAGGGAATGGATCACATACCATGCGAAACTCTTTGGAAAGAATGCGCATTTCTTCATGTACGATGTAGGTGGGATGACGGATAGCGTCTGGAAGGTCTTGGCGCCATGGCTGAAGCTCGGATACGTGACGGTGCATGATATCAGGGATTTAGATAAGTTCGATGGATACTACCATAATCAGTTCCTAGTGATCAACGACTGTTTCCATCGCACGCGCCTCCTTTCCAATTGGACCTTCTTCTTCGATGTTGATGAATACCTTTGGCTGGACACCAACGAAACCCTCGGAACTGTCATGCAGGGCTTCTCGAACTTTACTCAAGTTATCTTCCGCCAGAAGCCTATGGCTGCCCATCTGTGCCAAGCCCAGCAAGACAATGAAGAACAAACAAATGTATCCAGGTAATGCAGCTTCTTCTTCTGCTTTTGCATATCTTATTCTGGCTGTGCTTGGATGACGACGATAAGGCCGTAGAGGATTCGCAAGAATTATACTTATGTGAGCTGATCATAAGTTTGTGTGCTGAAGCTGGAGGTGGGGTATCGAGAGGCTGGTGTACAGAAATGTGAAAACTGGGCTGGACTTGGGGAGGAAGTTCGCCATTCAGCCAAGGAAAGCGAACGCAGTCGGGGTGCATAGGTCTGAAAACATCGTGCACTATAATCTAGTGGGAGAGAGCCTCGGCTTCCTCCCTGAGAGTCTGGTACCGAAGCTCTGGTTCTATCATTTCCACGGGACCATCTACGTTCCAGACGATGAACTCTGCGAGACTTACGTACCACATTCGCAATCTCCTCCGTCGAACTTCACTCCTAACTTCCTTGATCCTCCTGCTTCTGACGGCACTGGTGGCAGCAACATCCATGACAAGCCTGCGCAAAGCGAGGCCTCGGAGCCTCCTAGCTTCTATGACGGTGACGGAACACCGTTTCGCCTGGACACAGGCCTGCAGGTGATTGTCGAGTCAGTCAAGGAATTCGAGCTTGAGGCATTCAGCATTCTGCCTCGATAGATACATTCTTCCCATACATATGCAGCATAGAAGAGAAGCCCTCTCCTTCTATATCCAAACGCTCATCTCCAGATAAGCGATTGCAAAGGTTTAGGTTCTGCTACATCGCGCATTGTTTCTTTGAATAACACACGGAAACGACTCCATGCTCCTGTGACAAGCTTGGCAACCGCTACACTGTAGAGAATGTATGAAGGAGAGCTTGTTGACTAATGATTTTTGCCTCTACTAGGATGAATCTCTTGAAGCAAATGCCTGATTTCCTCCCCAACATGATCAGAAGATAAGAAAAACTCCATTAAAATTTTCTATGCGAATAGCACTGTGCTTGATCACGAAATGGATGACATTTGTGAAATTTAATGTTGAGAAGGCACTATGCAAATGTTTATTATTTTTTTTCTTTATGTCGTTGTATTGTTTGTGCCTGTTTTTGCGTGCTTGAAACTCGAGAGTAAACAACGCAATGTTTTCAGGAGTGAAATTTTACATTACATGTACTAATACAGAAAACTTTGAGCCCATAATGGATAGACCCAAGAAAAGAACTTATAAGAGAAGGTAAGGGGGAGAGTTATGAGGAGAACTAATTACAAGAGGTAAAGGTTGTTATGTTATACGTGGAGAGGGTATGTTTGCCAACAATAAGTTAGCAAATGGGCATGACGTTTAATTATGAAGCCAAAATGAATCTTATTTTAGCTTTGGATATGTCATTGATACCAAAAATGACTTACAAAGATAAGAAAACAATTATAACTTGATATTTAAATTGTAATTTTTCATATGTAGGCCAAACACATGTAGCAAATTTTGGTGGATCCTCACTAGAGATTCTTTTACATTACAAAACTCAGTTGATCTACCAAATAGCTCCAAATGCTCTCACACTTATATATAGGATTTAAATCTTATTATTCTCTTATTTATAACAGATTCAAAGTATTGCGACATATGGTTCCTCGGCAATGCCCAAAATACTCAATTCATGTACTTGCAACACTCAGAATATAGTGTAGAAGCTTGCACTCATGCTTTAAATCATATCTTTTAGTTGGAAATACATAAAGTCATGAAAATCCATGGATTTATTGTTTGAATATTCCTCTCATATCCGTAAAGTAAATCAATAAAAATGTATTCTTAAACTTAAGGAACCACCCAAATATACATCGTATGTTCTCTAGAAAGTTTGAGAATAATATGACATTTATCGAGCAATTCTACACAGTGTTGATGAAGTTAAAATACATATCCAAAGACAATATTCTAGTACTATATGCAATGGAGAAGGGCGAGCAAGTAAATCTTGCTTCAATTTTATGTCAAAGAATTATCAATGAGTTATTAAACGAATTAAAGAGCCTCCATAAGGGCACCAAGATTCACTCATTTGTTATTGCATTATTTCTTATGGCCAAAAAGGAATGTTGTATTATGGGAGTTATCCTACACTTTGACGTTGAAAATAGGAAGATTTTTCACATCTACCCCCATGAGGAGTACGAGTGTGGAGCCTAGGATGAAATGAAGGCAAGATGTTAGGCAAGAGGACTCGAAAATAAAGCTCTTAGTCGAGGAGCAAGATCAGGACTTGGATATGTTTATTGAGTTACCTGAATCATCTTCACCATTGCGAGGATGCAACCAATTACTTTTGACATTGAAATAGTTAAATCTAATTGGAAGAATAAGAGAAAGGTGGGCTGAGCACCAGTTCTAGATAGTGATTCTCCACCAAAAGTCAAGGTTTGAACTATGGGGACAAGTTGGCTTAATCTTTCTTCTCAAAAGGTTAGTGATGCTATTGAATTACATTGGTTGTATTTTGTTCAATCATCCTTGAGAGATGTAGCTTTGCATAGAGAGAATCACGAACTCTAGGGGAAAGTAGAAAAATTACAAACAATATGTAGATGATTATAAAGAAGTCTAAGATCGAATTGTATCTCTTAAGGAGAAAATATTTGACATCAAAGATTAGCTGCATCGAAAAGTAATATACTCAAAGGAACTGAAAAGATGGTTGAATGATTAGGAAGCTTACGTGGAAGAGTTGAAAACATGCGAATTGATTGGTATAACTTGGTTATAGCTAAAGTGATGAATCTTTGAGAATACTCAAGGATGAAAGATGAGAATATTCAATGCATGGTGTCAAAGAAAACATCACATGATATTTCTAAAAACATGGATTTATATGGATGTTATGTTGGAGAGGGCCAAACTTAAGTTTGGGCCCCCATTCAACCTTAGTATTAAATTTGGACTAAGAAAGGATTGAACTTATTTTTGAGCCTCTTTTCAACTTCGAATCAAAGATATTTGAACTTACAGTTTGAGTTTATTTTCATCTTTGGATTCAGAGGGGTTCTAACTTATGTTTGAGCATCTATTCAACTTGGAGTCAAAAAGGCTCAAACTTAGGTTTGAGCCTCTAGTGAACTTTGAGTCAGTGAGTGTCGAACTTAAGTTTGAACCTCTTTTAAAATTGGAGTATGAGAGGCTCAAGCTTAACTCTGAGCCTCCATTCCACTTGAAGTCAGACAGACTCAAGCTTAACTCTGAGCCTCTATTCAACTTGGAGTTAGAGAGGCTCAAACTCAAGTTTGAGCATGTATTCAAATTTGAGTAAGATAGGCTTGAACTTAAGGTCAAACTTATATTCAACTTTAAGTTAGAGAGGCCCAAACTTAATTTTCAGCCTCTATTCAACTTGAAGCTAGAGAGACTCCAATTTAAGTTTGAGCTTCTATTCAACTTGGAGTTAGTAAGTCTCGAGCTTAAGTTTGAGTCTTTATTCAATTTTGAGTTGGATAAGCTTGAATTTAAGGTGGAGCATCTATTCAACTTGGAGTCCAAAAGGCTCAAACTTAAGTTTGAGCCTATACAATTTTGAGGGGAAGAGCTTCTAATTTAAGTTCGATCACATACCCCTAGTGAAAAGAAGATTCGGGGAAGCTTGAAATTAAGTTTGAAATTGTTAATTTATGATCAAAATAGAATCAAACTTAATTTGAGTGATAGACTCAAAATAAAGTTTGAGTTTTCAATCTGTTGAGTTGAAGATGCTCAAACTTAGGTCCATTCGTCTCTAACTTCAAATTGAATGGAGGTTCAAACTTAAGTTCAATTTTTATGAGAGGCTCAAACTAAAGTTTGATTTTCTTATCATACGATTGAAACAGTGGTTAGAGATGTTCGATCTTAAATTTGAGCCTCTATTCAACTTGGAGTTAAGTTTGAGCCTCTATTCAATTTGTAGTCAGAGAGACTCGAACTTAAGTTTGAGGCTCTATTCAACATGCAGTCAGAGAGGGACAAACTTAATTTTGAGTGTCTATTCAATTTGGAGTCAGAAAGGCTCAAAATTAACTTTGAGCCTTCATTCAACTTGAAGTCAGACAGGCTAAAATCTGAGTTTGAGCCTCCATTCAACTTGAAATCAGAGAATCTCGAATTTAAGTTTGAGCGTCTATTCAAAATTGAGTAAGAATAGTTCGAACTTAAGTTTTGAACCTTTATTCAAATTGAATGAAAATAGTAGTTAAAGAGGCTTCAACTTAATTCGGAGCCTCTATTCAAATTAGAGTTAGATATGCTGGAACTTAAGTTTAAGCCCCTATTCAAATTGGAGTTAGAGAATCTAGAACTTAAGTTTGAGACTCTATTCAACTTGGACTCACAGAAGGTCAAAGTTAAGTTTCAACCTCTATTGAAGTTGGATTTAGAGATGCTCAAACTTAGTTTTGAACCTCTATTCAACTCGGAGTCATAGAAGGTCAAACTTAATTTTCATCCTTTATTGAATTTGTATTTAAAGATGTCCGTATTCAACTTGGAGTGAGACAAGCTCAAATTTAAATTTGATCCTCTACTTTGCTTCGAGTCAAAGAGGTTTGAACTTAATTTTGAGCCTTTGTTTAACTTTGAATAAGATAGGTTCAAATTTAAGGTGGAATCTCTATTCAACTTGGAGTCAGAGAAGCTTGAAAATTAAGTTTGAGCACTTATTCAACTTGCAGAAGTTTAAGTCTGCGCCTCTAATCAACTTGGAGATAGAAAAGCTCCACCTTAAGTTTATGTGTCTATTCAAGTTGGAATGTAAGTTTGAGCCTCTATTCAATTTGGAGCCTAAGAGACTCAAACTGAGTTTAAGTTTCTATTCAACTTGGAGTTAGAGAGGCTTGACCTTAAGCTTGAGCCTCTATTCAATTTTTTAGTTTAAGAGGGTTGAATTTAACTTTGAGCCTCTATTCAAGTTGGAATCAAAGAGGCTTGAACATAAGTTTGATCCTCTATTCAACTTGGAGTTAGATAGGCTCAAACCTACGTTTGAACCTCTATTTAACTTAAGGTGGAACCTCTATTCAACTTGAAGTTACACATACTCAAACTTAACTTTGGTCTCTATTCAATTTGGAATCTAACATGCTCGAACTTGATTTTGAGCCTCTATTCAACTTGGAGTCATAGAGTGTTAAACTTATGTTTGAGCCATTATTCAAGTTGGATAGGCTCGAAATTAAGTTTGACTTTCCATTCTACTTAGAGTTAGATAGGCTGAAAATTAAGTTTGCGAGTCAGAGAGGTTCAAACTTAAGTTTGAGCCTCAATTAAAATTGGAGTGAAACATGCTCAAATTTAAGTTAGGCGAGCTACTATTCAACTTGTAGTTAGAGAGGCTCAAACTAAAAGTGGAACATCTATTCAACTTTGGAGTTAGAGAGGCTTGAACTTAAGTTAGAACCTCTATTCAACTTGGATTTAGATAGGCTCAAAGTTAAGTTTGAGCCTCTACTAACTTTGGACACTACAACATATCAAGTGAATACCGACGGTCAGTATACTGACGGTCAGCTGTCGGCATCGGTATGACCCTCGGACAATTTGGGAAAGCCGCTTTGCCTCGGAAAGACTACATCGGTATAAGCATCGGTAATTTGCTGGAATTACCGACGCTTATACCGACACCCTCTTTTTAACCGGGCTCGAAACCAAAATTCATCATTCTCAGTGTTTTGAATCTAGATATTCTCCTATTGGGTTTGCACGTGCCAAGAGCAGATCTTTGTTTGTCACCCTTTCTCTCTCTCTCTCTCTCCCTCCCTCTCTCTCACACACACTCTCTCTCTCCCTCCCTCTCTCTCACTCTCTCTCTCTCTCTCTCTCTCTCTCTCTCCCTCTCTCTCACTCTCTCTCCCTCTCTCTCCCTCCCTCTCTCTCTCTCTAAAAAGACCTCTATTTTTATAGATATGAAGTTTTGGTAAGTAGATCGCACATATTGTATCACTCTTTTTTCTTTCTTTATGTTTTTGCTTTACTAATATGTTCTCTGTTTGGTTTTGCAAGAGATTTTGGGATCAAATCTTCAGAAATTCGATGAAGAAGAACTTCAAGTGGATTTTGACGACCTTGATTCAAACAATTCTCTTTCTCTCTCTCTCTCTCTCTCCTTCTCCTTCCCTCTCTCTCTCTCTCTCTCCCTCTCCTTCCCTCTCTCTCTCTAAGCACACCTCTATTTTTATAGATATGACGCTTTGGTAAGTAGATCACACATATTGTAGCACTCTTTTTTTTTCTTTATGTATTCGCTTTTCTAATATCTTCTCTCTTTAGTTTTGCAAGAGATTTTTGGGATCAAATCTTTGGAAATTCGATGAAGAAGAACTTCAAGTGGATTTTGACAACCTTGATTCAAACAATTACATCGATGTAAGTGACAGATATATCACTCTTTTTTCTTTCTTTATGTTTTTGCTTTTCTAATATCTTCTCTCTTTAGTTTTGTTTTCGATTGAGAGAGAGAGAGAGGGAGAGATATATACATATACACACACACACACTCACATATGTATAAACACACACATGCATATGCATACACACAAGCATATGAATACAAACATGCATATGCATACACATACACATGCATATGCATACAAATATGCATATGCGTACACACATGCATATGCATACACATGCACATGCATACACATACACACATACACAATGCATATGCATACACACATGCATATGCATACACACATACACAATGCATATGCATACACACATACATCATACATATGCATACACATACATGCATATGCATACACATACATGCCTACATGAATGCATATGCATATAAGAATGCATATGCATACATGAATGCATATGCATACACACATGCATATGTATACATGAATGCATATGTATACAAGCATGCATGCATATGCATACATACAAGCATGCATACATTAATGCATATGCATATACATGAATGCATATGCATATACATGAATGCATATGCATATACATGAATGCATATGCATATACATGAATGCATATGCATATACATGAATGCATATGCATATACATGAATGCATATGCATATACATGAATGCATATGCATATACATGAATGCATATGCATATACATGCATGCATACATGCATGCATACATGAATGCATATGCATATACATGAATGCATATGCATATACATGCATGCATACATGCATGCATACATGAATGCAAACATGCATGCATACATGAATGCATACATGCATGCATACATGAATGCATACATGAATGCATACATGCATGCATACATGAATGCATGCATAAATGAATGCATATGCATACATTTTGCATATGCATATAAGAATGCATATGCATACATGAATGCATATGCATACAATGCATATGCATACACACATGCATATGTATACATGAACGCATATGCATACAAGCATGCATATGCATACAAGCATGCATATGCATACAAGCATGCATATGCATACAAGCATGCATATGCATACAAGCATGCATATGCATACAAGCATGCATATGCACACATGTATGCATATGCATACATACAAGCATGCATACATGTATGCATATGCATACATACAAGCATGAATGCATATGTATACAAGCACGAATACATATGTATACAAGCATGTATACATATGCATACATGAATGCATATGCATACATGCATATGCATACAAGCATGAATGCATATGTATACAAGCATGTATACATATGCATACATGAATGCATATGCATACATGAATACATATACATACATGCATGCATATGCATACATGCATGCATATGCATGTATGCATATGCATACATACATGCATGCATATGCATGTATGCATATGCATACATACATGCATGCATATGCATGTATGCATATGCATACATACATGCATGCATATGCATACGTACATGCATGCATATGCATACATACATGCATACATACAAGCATGCATATGCATACAAGCATGCATATGCATACATTCATGCATATGCATACATGCATGCATATGCATACATGAATGCATATGCATACAAGCATGCATATGCATACATATACAAGCATGAATGCATATGTATACAAGCATGTATACATATGAATACATGAATGCATATGCATACATGCATATGCATACATGCATGAATGCATATGTATACAAGCATGAATGCATATGTATACAAGCATGTATACATATGCATACATGAATGCATATGCATACATGCATATGCATACAAGCATGAATGCATATGTATACATGCATGTATACATATGCATACATGAATGCATATGCATACATGAATACATATGCATACATGCATGCATATGCATACATGCATGCATATGCATACATACATGCATGCATATGCATACATACATGCATGCATATGCATACATACATGCATACATACAAGCATGCATATGCATACATGCATGCATATGCATACATGCATGCATATGCATACATGCATGCATATGCATAAATGAATGCATATGCATACATGAATGCATATGCATAAAAGCATGCATATGCATACATGCACGCATATGCATACATGAATGCATATGCATACATACAAACATGAATGCATATGCATACAAGCATGCATATGCATACAAGCATGCATATGCATACAAGCATGCATATGCATACAAGCATGCATATGCATACAAGCATGCATATGCATACATGCATGCATATGCATACATGCATGCATATGCATACATGCATGCATATGCATACATGCATACATATGCATACATGAATGCATATGCATACATGCATGCATGCATATGCATACATAAATGCATATGCATACATGAATGCATATGCATACATGAACATGTATACATATGCATACATGAACATGTATACATATGCATACATGAATGCATATGCATACATGAATGCATATGCATAGAAGCATGCATATGCATAGAAGCATGCATATGCATAGAAGCATGCATATGCATAGAAGCATGCATATGCATAGAAGCATGCATATGCATACATGCATGCATATGCATACATGCATGCATATGCATACATACATGCATACATGAATGCATATGCATACATGAATGCACATGCATAAATGAATGCACATGCATAGAAGCATGCATATGCATACATGCATGCATATGCATACATGAATGCTTATGCATACATGAATGCATATGCATACATGAATGCATATGCATACATGAATGCATATGCATACATGAATGCATATGCATACATGAATGCATATGCATACATGAATGCATATGCATACATGAATACATATACATACATACATGTATATGCATACATGCATACATGAATGCATATGCATACATGCATACATGAATGCATATGCATACATGAATGCATATGCATACATGAATGCATATGCATACATGAATGCATATGCATACAAGCATGAATCCATATGCATACATACATGCATACATGAAAGCATATGCATACATGAATGCACATGCATACAAGCATGCATATGCATACATGCATGCATATGCATACATGAATGCACATGCATACAAGCATGCATATGCATACATGCATGCATATGCATACATGAATGCATATGCATACATGAATACATATACATACATACATGTATATGCATACATGCATACATGAATGCATATGCATACATGAATGCATATGCATACATGAATGCATATGCATACATGAATGCATATGCATACATGAATGCATATGCATACATGAATGCATATGCATACATGAATGCATATGCATACATGAATGCATATGCATACAAGCATGCATATGCATACATGCATGCATATGCATACATGCATGCATGAATGCATATGTATACAAGCATGAATGCATATGTATACAAGCATGAATGCATATGTATACAAGCATGTATACATATGCATACATGAATGCATATGCATACATGCATATGCATATGCATACATGCATATGCATATGCATACATACAAGCATGCATACATGTATGCATATGCATGCATACAAGCATGAATGCTCGCGTATACAAGCATGAATGCATATGTATACAAGCATGTATACATATGCATACATGAATATGCATACAATGCATATGCATACACAAGAAAGAATGCATATGCATACAATGCATATGCATACACACATGCATATGTATACATGAATGCATATGTATACAAGCATGCATATGCATACAAGCATGAATGCATATGTATGCAAGCATGCATACATATATACATATGCATACATGCATACATACATGAATGCATATGCATACATGCATGCATATGTATATAAGCATGCATATGTATATAAGCATGCATATGCATGCAAGAATGCATATGTATACATGAATGCATATGTATACAAGCATGCATATATATACATTGGATGAGATGAGATCTTCACATTGCATCAGATGGGATCTCCACGTACACCCTTGGGGTGCGCATGATCATGACGACTCAAAGATATATCATATCCGTAATGGAGCTCTAGTTATGGATACGGCCGGAAAGTCAACGCATCAGCGCATTCGACAACTTTGCTCCATCGATTCGGTCATTCAATAATGTTAAAATGGACCGAACAGGATAGGGACTCTAAAAATCATAGCACACAATGCATATATGACGAGTACCGGCCAACATCTGGGAATCCTATGTGAGTTCCGAATGGATTCAACATACGGCATGCGAAGTGATGTCGCATCGATGATCGGAACCTCGCGATGCTTTTAGAGCAGGCTTACCGAAGCCTGTATGGTTAGATGTCGAAGAATGGGAATCGATTCAGGATGAGCAGCAAGATACTCCTGATCGATATCGTCAACAGAGAGATGCGGCAGCCACACGTTTAGATACGGTTGGAACGTCGCATTTAGGTAGCGGCGGATACGACAGTATGCGCTACCAATTTGTAAGTATAATGTTAATTATTAAAGTTGTTTGTGTTAAGCACATTATGTATGTTCATCTAACATTTTGCATATTTATTATAGGAGTTGGCAGTGGGTCGTTCTCCGACATCAACTGAAGAATTATATGGATATCGACATGGACTGACTGCACTGTTACAAGACTTAGAGGGACGTGGTGCAATCGTCTCATGGGAGAATATTCTTGATTAGGTAAAGTTATATCTTGGTTTCGTGTTTTTAGTTGTTGTTTATAAATGTCATGTTAATTGGTCTTATTTTATACATATGTTTTGTTGCAGAATTGTAGGTGTACATATTTTGATCAATGCCACAATTTTGTATCACACTCGCATACGGCAATGATGTAACATAATTTTGTATTCGATTCCTATATGGAAGTGTTTTGTCACATTGCCACAATTTTGTATTACACTCCTATGTGGCAATGATGTACCATAATTTTGTATTCGATTCCTATATGGAAGTGCTTTGTCACATTTTGTATTCGATTCCTATATATAAGTGCTTTGCCACACTTTTGTACATTTTTCATTTATGGAATATACAAATTTTTTTACATGATTCATTGTTCATTTTTGCTCATATAAGTTTATGTTTTAGTTGCCATTAGAATACATAACACATGTAATCAGTTGGGCAGAGTGTATTGTCTTTTGCTAAACAACATCATGCTGTAGCAAAAGACAACACACTCTGTCCAAAAAATTTATACAGGTAGGGTCGTTGGTATACGCGTCGGTAGCTCCAGTATGGACGTCGGTATAGGCGCCGGTACACCCAGTGCGGGCGTCGGTATGGACGTCGGTATAAGCGTCGGTAATACCGACACCTATACCGACGCTTATACCAGCGCCCATACCGACGCTTTCTTTCGGACGCATATACCGACTCTAACACCGACGTCGCGAAGAAATCACGCCCGTTCATTTGCCTCAGTAGCAGCCTCGATATACCCTCGATATATTGTAGTGGGAGTCAAAGAGTCTTGAACTTAAGTTTGAGCCTCTATTGAAATTGGAGTTTAACAGGCTCAAACTTAAGTTTGAGCCTCTATTCAAGTTGGAATCTGAGATTCAATTTCAAATTCCACATGTTCAGCTTTAAGTTTGAGAGTTAGAGAGGCTTGAAGTTAAGTTTGAGTTTCCAATAAACTTGGATTCAGAGAGGCTCAAACTTTAGTTTAGACTCTATTCAACTTGGAGTCAAAGAAACTTGAACTTAAGTTTGGGCCTCTATTCAACTTTGAGTAAGATAACCTCAAACTTAAGGTGGAACCTCTATTCAATTTGAAGTTAGTGAGGTTGGAAGTTAAGTTTGAGCATCTATTCAAATTAACGTAAAAAAAGATCGAACTTAAGTTTCAGCTTCTATTCAACTTCAAATCAGAGATGTTAAAACTTAAGTTTGAGCCTCTTTTCATCTTTGATTTAAGAGAGGCTCGAAATTATGTTTGAGCATCTATTCAACTTGGAAGTATAGAGGCTTGAACTTATGTTTGAGCCTCTAGTGAACTTGGAGTTAGTGAGGGTCAAACTTAAGTTTGAACCTCCTTTGAAATTAGAGAGAGGCACAAATTTGATTAAGATAGACTCGAACTTTCGATCAAACCTCGATTCAACTTTAAGTTAGAGAGGCTCAAACTTAAGTTTAAGCCTCTATTCAACTTGGAGTTAGAAAAACTTGAATTTAAGTTTGGACCGCTTAAAATTAAGTTTGAGCCTCTATTCAACTTTGAGTAAGATAAGCTCGAACTTAAGGTGGAACCTCTACTTAACTTGAAGTTAGATAGGCTCAAACTCAAACTTGATCCTCTATTCAATTTGGAGTTAGAGAAGCTTGAACTTGAATTTGAGCATCTATTCAACTTGGAGTGAGAGAGGCTCAGACTTAAATTTGAGCATCTATTCAACTTGGAGTGAGAGAGGCTTGAACTTAAGGCTTACTAGAGTTTCAGGTCTATAGAAGCACGTGAATAGCACAAGGAAGAAGAAGAATCTTGGAGCATAGCACACAATACCAAATGTATTACCAAATGAATGTACAAAGCTAAGTAACCCGTTAGGGTTTAGGCGTATATACAAGCCAAGGTAAAAAAAAACTCCTAAAGAGGGGTAGTCCTAAGTGTGTTCACACACATCACTACCAAAATATATCAACAAATCCCCCTTGGGAGTGATGCAATGAACACATAGCTAGCACTCATGGATAAGGAAGTGCCAAGCTATGTGGAATAAATCCACAAAAGAAATCCCAAAGCTCTTCGAAAAGCTTCAAACTTCTCCCTGGGCAGAGCCTTTGTGAAAAGGTTTGCAAAATTCTTGTGCATGGCCACGTATGCCAAACTAATATCTCTAGCAAAGAACCTCTCCTTGCCATAATGATAGTGCACCTCAATGTGCTTAGTGTGAGCATGGAACATAGGGTTACTCGCAACTACCAATGCACCCTGCTTGTCAGTGAAGATAGTCATGGAAGAAGATTAAGAAACACCCAAATTAGCCAAAAGGCATCTAGTCCACACACACTCAACAATCACTATGAAAGATACCCTATACTTAGCCTCACAACTAGAAGTGGCCACACTAGGCTGCCTTAGTAGACCTAAAACAATGGATGCAAGATTAAACTTTTGGGGACAATGCTATTCACATAGATGCAAATACGTATTGGATTGTAAGAATATGGTCTACAAAGGTAGTAGTGTGAACTCAAGTCATTGTTACTTGAGTTTTATTTCATTTTTTATGCAAAAGAAGTATGTACAAAACCATGTTATCTAATTCATGTTATTGGAAAAAGGTGATTTTATAGGTTACGAGAAATTTTTTTACTTGTTCAAAAGGTATCCATTCATGGGTATAATGGAATACTTAGAAAAAGTACCGAACATGTAGAAATAGAAAAAGCTTTGATACATGATTTCATTGATAAAAATGAAGATCAAATGCCACACAAGTTGAGAACATGTATGGATGGTTCTCGTGAAACAAAAGAAGTGTTTCCATCACATTAGGTGAATATCACATAAGAAATTTTGGAATATAATAAATTATATCAACCAACATTTTCAAGATTCTGGAATATAGAATTTAGATTAGTTTCTTTATCAAATTCAAGTACCTTTTCCAAATGTGACTTTTGTACAAGAATAATAGCAAAATTACACTCTAGAAAAAACAATGAAGAACATGCAAGATATCTAGCACAAAGATGATCTCACATGCTATGACAAGTGAGTTGTACAAATCTATACTACACTTGGAGAGTTTCATCAGAATTATTCTCAGATAAATATTTATGCATTATTCATGATAAAATGGATCGAAGTAAAACAATTATACCACATATTAAACCCATTCCAAAATCTCTTAATGGCATTAAGAGATTACCAATATCTTTAAGAGGAATGCTTACTCATGGACATGGAAAATGTGCTTATGGTCATTTTGCTTTAGGATTATGGCCCAATGATCCAAATTTCACTATTGCATCTATTTCAATGTGTTTGAGAAACGTAGAAAAAAAATAGTTAGTTATATGGAGATTTGGGATTAAAGAGTTCTAGTGTGAATTACACAATGATTCTATTTGATTCTGTTGTCACCTTATGCACTTTATCATCACATGGAAGTGCTAAAGGAGGGAATTTTATACAACAAAGCAACACAATGTAATATCACGTGTGAAAATCAAAGTAATTCATTCAAGGAATTATCTAGAACATTATTTTTGCAACTTGATAATTGTCGTTCAGAAAATAAGAATTGCTATGTGTTTGCATACTTATCTTTGTTAGTTGCTAATGGGATATTTAATATGATGCAAATCCGATTCCTTATGGTTGGACATACACATGAGGATATTGATGTTTTACTTATTTACTTTTCAAAAAAGCTAAAAAAATAATCAATTTTTGTTTCCACATCTTATGAGTTTTTTCAATGAATGTTGTAGCATGCATCCGAGACCGTTTCTTATGCAGAGAGTACCCAATTTCAAATTTTTTTTCAAAGGATACTTAAATGAAGGGGTTGATAGTCTTATTGGCCATTCAAAACCATTGAAATTTCAATTCTACATGAGTCAAGGGATACCCTTGATTCAACATAAATTTCATTCGAAAAATATTGATTGGATACTTGCAAATGGTATAGATTTATGAAAAAGAAGCTTCTCGAAGGAGTTCCAAAAATATTACCACCTAGGGAGCATGTGAAGGATAATTAAAGGGTCATGGAAGGACTCCTTATATATATCAATTGGTGGAAAGTGCACTTGGAAGAGAAGGGTGATAACTCAAATTATGGCAAGTGGATTAATACGGTACTTATTGGAAAAACCTTAGGAAGGTTTTGAAATCTTAAATAATATGGAAAGATATTTTTTATCATTATTTTTTGCCAAAAAGTGGGTGCAAAGCATTTGGAGATTCAAATCTAGTGCAAGATAATCCATTTGATAATGAAGATACATATGAAAATGATGTTTGCTTTTGTGGGCCATTATGTAATAAACTAGTGAAAGAATTTGAACCTTGCCTTGATCTGAGAAAGGAGACTTTGTCCTCATAGAACCATGTGATGTAATGTACCCTCTCTGGCTTGATAGGGTAGAAACTAATGTTAATCAAACTAGATAATCAGAAACATATCTTAAGTTTCAGATACAATATTGGACACCTATTTCAAAAAGAAAAAACATCAGTGATGAAGAACTATGTAGGAATTGTTGGACAAAATATTGGAGAGAAAATCAGATTGATCCTCAATGTTGGGAGAATACTTCTTCCATTTGACACGAAAAGGTGAGTGCGATGCAAACAATATCGAAATCCCAATACTAGTCATATATATTACCATTAGTGTCCATGTGAAAGCCCAAATGGTTGCCTAGAACTTTTGTATATGTTCCTTAATAGAACATATAGTGGCTTGGTCAGCCACAGACTATAGGTTCGACCGCATTTGTAACGCCTACAAAATCTATCTTCGTGCTCCTTGTCTATTGTGTTTTCTACATATTCTGTAGCCTCTATGTGGACTACTGTGCGTGGTGCCTAGAGTTTGGTTTTCTACTATGAGGGTATCATCGTGGAGCTCTCAAGAACGAGAGTTGAGCATGGTGCATCACTATGAAAATACTTCACTAATATTAGAGAATTTTGATGCAAAAGTTTTGTTCCTTTTGTGGGAGTGAAGTGAGCACCCATGCACTCACCCAAGGATTTCTCCAAGGCTTATGAAGAAGGTGGCAATCAAAGCATAGAACTTGGCAAACTTTGTCATCCGAGTCAGGAAAGTCATTGTTGGCATCGTTGGCTGTGTGCGAAGGAGGACCTCAACAATCAAGAGAGATATTCCCGGTACTTCCAAGGAGTTCACCCATCCCTGTTTGTTCCCCTCGGAGCTCGCTTAACCAAAAGGCTCTCTTACCACTAAGATACACTCTTATGGTGTCTGAAGAAAGGGAAAGACTAAGGTTAACATTGTTGGAACATCAAGCTTACACTATGCTTGAGGTGGATTTGATCTACATCAAAGGCTATTGCGTCTAAAGAATATCCGTTGGAGAGTTCTTTTTCATATGCTCATTTATTGTATTTTTTGAGAATATTTTGATGGCTCATTTACCGTTGTAAAAGCCTTGAGTTGTACACATGTAAAGGTACAAATATAGGGCCAAAATCCCACGAAATTTTGGTGGTTGAAGTTGCATTCAATCAAGCAATCAATCACCTAAAAGTAGATCAATCAAGATCTTCACTTTTCCTAGATTGTAGGGAAGTGAATTGATTCCCTCCAACAACCATTCCCACCTTCATTTGAATTCAAATTCAAGTTGTAAAAGTCGTGGAACACTCCTAGAGGCTATATAAGGAGTTGAAATCACTTGTACATTACATGGAAGCAATATACATACACTTGTGACCATCATTGTCTTGCTCCTTCAATTTCTGCATCATCTTCTTCGCCAACAGTAATCTTGAAGAGGCTGCTGCTCTCTCCTCAGAGCTCCAAATTGAGTGCAAGAGGACTCATTGGAAAGGTATCAGTGTCTAGTTTATTCTTGTAAATTTTCAAAGCATTTGGTTCAGCAGATTTGGAGAAATCTCAGTTTTTCTGCCTCGGGGTCAATCTCTGCGTATTCCTGGAAAATAGGATGTACCACCGGTGAATGTCACATTCATTCCTATAGCATATTTTGCTTATTCCTTATACTTTTGTGCATTCCATACACTCAACCCTATGTGTATCACTCTCATAAAAGGATTTTTTCTAATTGTAATCACGCTGGTCGCTATGGGCATTTGAAGTTCATTGTCTCTTCCATAGATAGTAAGTTTTTTGAGCTAGTCGACCCGCGAACCTATCTGTTTTGTATCGACTCATTCTCCTTGATGCTCCAAGGTACATAGTGTGTTTCTTTGCACTTATAGCATGCCTATAAGGTCTATTTGAGTCTCCATAAGCTCAAGGGCTGGTCTTGTGCCGGTTGGCTTGACCAAACTTCATCGCTTCGAAACGCACTTTTCTACCTTCGACAAGCTTCTCCAAGTTTTCTCAGTGGTATCAGAGCTAGTTCAAGATGGGTGACGGCTTTCCCTCAATGATCGAGAAGCTTGATCGACACAACTACGCAGCTTGGCAAATCAGAATGGAGGCCTACTTGCAAGGTAGAAATCTTTATGGAATTGTAGCAGGTGATGAAGCTATGCCTATTCCAAGATCCAAAGGAGGACCTACACAAGAGGAGACAGATAAGCTCACACTTTGGTGCGCAAGGGATGCTCAAGCAAGGTCGTACATACTAAACTCTATCTCTGACTTTCTATTACCACATATTAGAGGATGCAAGACATCTCAAGAGACTTGGGATGCCCTGGAGACTTTCTTTTCTGCTAGTACCAAAGCAAGAAAGAATCATCTTTGGAACGAGTTCAACCAAATGAAGAAGACACCTAAACAAACCATCACAGAGTTTGTTACCAAGGTCAAAGAGGTGGCGGATCAGTTAGCATCCATTGGAGAGCTGATTGAAGAAGAGGTCATCATGAGGCAAATTCTCAACGGCATTCAAAGTGATAAGCAATGGCAATCCTTCACGACGGCCTACGATCTCATCATGGATGTGCAAACTCTAGACTTCAACATCTTTCTTGGACAACTCTTCAATCAAGAAGCCAACAATAGCATAAAGGAAGGTAACTCTTATCATGGTAATTCAACGAGTGCTCTATATGCAGATAAGAAGGATAAGAAGCAGAAAGGCAAGAAGAAGGAAGAAGATGAAGAAGAGACTTCCCAAGCCAACTTCGCAAGCAAGAGCAAGTGGAAAGGGAAGAAGAAAGGACCAAAGCAAGACAAAGCCAAAGGTCAGAATGTTCAACCTTGTGCCATATGCGATAAGACCAACCACACCACTCAGAATTGCTGGTTCAATGGGAAGACCCAGAAAGGAAGTGGAAGAGGTGGATATGGCGGCAATAGAGGCAGAGGTGGACACAACTTCAACAACAACAATAGAAGCTATAATCGAAGGGACTACAACAATTATTCAGGAGATCAACCACATGAAGACTCATTACTTCTCATGAATCTAAGCCACAAAGAAGGTAAAGAAGATGATCATTTGTTCTACATAGATTCAGGATACTCGAATCATGTTGCAGGCAACATTGCTCTTCTATCTGACTTGGAAAGTCCAAAGCATAGACATGAAGTGCAAACAGGGGATGACACAAAGCACAATGTGGAGAAGATTGGTAATGTCAAAGCTTCCAATGGCAGGACAAACATTCTGAGTAAGGTTCTCTATGTACCCACTATCACTAAAAACCTAATAAGTGTAGGCCAAATAGTTGAAAAAGGCTTGCAAGTTAGGTTCACCCAACATGGAGCTTTTGCGGAAGATCCATGTCAAGGCTTCAAGAAAATAGCCCGAGGTGAGAAGCATGGTAGGCTCTTTACTTTTGAAGTAGGAGATACCAGGAACATAGCTCTATTCAACTTTGGGTCTCAAACCCTAAGTGAGCTTGAAGTGTGGCATAAGAGACTTGCTCATGTGAATGAAAGAACCTTGAAGGATATATGCAGGGATCAAAGTGTTCTAGGACTGCCGAACATATCAAAGCAACACATGATCAACAGGTGTGATGCATGTCAGATTGGGAAGGCACAAAGACAACCATTCAACCACAAAGGCTACATCCACAACAATTTATTGGACTTAGTACATACAGATGTATGGGGACCAAGTCAAGAACCTTCATTGGCAGGATCAAGGTACTATGTCTCATTTATTGACGACCATAGTAGGTGGATTGTTCTATACTTTATCAAGAGTAAGAATGAAGTGTTTGATTGCTTCAAGAAGTATCTTGCGCATGTGGAGAATCATACAGGTAGATCACTAAAGAAGCTCAGATCTGATGGAGGGGGAGAATACTTCTCCAAAGATTTTGATGAGTTCTTGCAGGATAAAGGTATCAAAAGGGAAGTGACTACCAGGTACTCTCCTCAACTAAATGGAATTGCAGAGAGGAGAAACAAGACATTAGTTGGATAAGCCCGAACAATGCTTGAAGAGAAGAAGTTGCCACATTATCTTTGGGCAGAAGCTATTTCAATTGCAGTGTACCTTGTCAATCGACTACCATCCAAATCACTTCAAGGTATGACTCCTTATGAAGCATGGCATGGAAGAAAACCTAGTCTTGGACATTGCAAGGTTTTTGGTTGTTTAGCTTATGTTCATGTACCATCACAAATAAGAGGTAAGCTAGATGAAAGTGCAACAAAGGCAGTGTTTATTGGATATGATTCAACTCAGATGGGTTACAGGTTCTTCAATCCTTCAACCAAGCAATTCACTACAAGTAGAGATGTTGTGTTTGAAGAACACAGGTCTTGGTATGATGAAGACAAACAAAAGGTAACACTACCATATGATCTTGATTCTGACTCTCATCAATTAGGAAGGAAGCATGATACACAGGTCCAGGATCCAAGAAGTGATACAGACGATGACCAAGATGAAAGAGAAAGGGATTACAAGCTATGGAAGTCAAGAGGCAAAGCAAAGATGCAAGAGGTTGGAGAATGCTCCAAACAAGCACCTAGAAGATCAACAAGAGAGAAGAAACAACCAGAAAGGTATGGATATGATTCCACATTTGTTACAAAGCATTCAATCTACTTGGCAAAAGACTCTATTTCAGAGGAACCCTCAACCTATGAAGAGGCAAAGGGAAACCCTAATTGGGAAAAGGCCATGAACGAAGAGATAGATGCATTGAAGGAAATGGACACTTGGGATTTGGTTCCAATGTCACCGAATCAAAAGGTAATTGGTTGCCGATGGGTATATAAAGTTAAAAGAAATTCAGATGGATCAGTTTGCAGGTACAAGGCAAGATTAGTTGCCAAAGGATGCTCACAAACTCATGGTATAGACTATGAGGAAACATTCTCACCAGTTGCAAAGATGACTACAATCAGGACATTGATAAGTGTAGCTGCTGCAAGGAATTGGAGACTCCTCCAACTTGATGTGAAAAATGCATTCTTAAATGGTTGGATAAGTGAAGAGGTATACATGTCACAACCACCAGGTGTTGAAAACCCTAATCATCCATCTTATGTTTGCAGACTTAAGAAAGCATTGTATGGATTGAAACAAGCTCCAAGAGCTTGGAATTACAGGTTGGTTACATATCTTCAAGACCAAGGGTTCAAAGCTAGCAGCTCCGATCCTTCTCTATTCATCAAAAGGGATCACAATGAGGTTATCTATCTATGTGTATATGTAGATGATATTATTGTGACAGGTGATGATCTAAATGGCATTCAAAGGATCAAGAGACACATGCAAGAGGAGTTCAAAATCAGTGACCTAGGTGAGCTCACATATTTCCTAGGTATGCAGGTGATATATACAGATGAAGGAATGTATTTGACTCAAAGAAGATACATTCATGATCTTCTTCTCAAGTTCAAAATGGAGAACACTAAACCTGCAGGTACACCTTTGGAGATGAATCATAAACTTAGTGTTTATGAAGGTGAGAAAATTGAAGACATAAAAGAGTATCAAAGCTTGGTAGGTAGCTTGATATATGCTACTCACACAAGGGCAGACATCTCATATAGTGTGGGAGTGCTTAGTCAGTTCATGGACTCACCGAGAAGACCACACATGGATGCGGCTAAGAGAGTACTTAAGTATCTCAAAGGTACAATCAACGAAGGTATATTCTATCCTTACTCTTCAGATTTGGATATCAAAATCTACTCAGATGCAGATTGGGCAGGAGCTAAGGATGATAGAAAAAGTACATCTGGTTACTTAGCATTTGCAGGTTCGAAGCTAGTGTCATGGAGTTCCAAGAAGCAACCAACAGTTGCTTTATCTTCAACTGAAGCAGAGTACAGAGGCTTGACCATAGCAACTCAAGAGGCAATATGGTTAAAAGCATTGTATACAGATTTGGGACTTGTGAGTTCCAAACCTCACATATTTGGAGATAATGTAAGTTCCATGCATCTAGCGGCAAATCCTATTTTTCATGCGAGAACCAAGCATATAGAAATCCATTATCACTTCATCAAGGAGAAGCTCATGGCAAAGGAGATTGACATTTCTTTTGTTCCGACTGAAAAGCAAGTAGCAGATATGATGACAAAGGCACTTG
This sequence comes from Ceratopteris richardii, assembly GCA_020310875.1. Classification (NCBI taxonomy): domain Eukaryota; kingdom Viridiplantae; phylum Streptophyta; class Polypodiopsida; order Polypodiales; family Pteridaceae; genus Ceratopteris; species Ceratopteris richardii. The sequence goes on along the minus strand of CM035418.1, from coordinate 163,922,539 downwards.
ATGGAATAAAGCTTTGTAGATTCAAAGCTATGGCAGGTATTCAACCTATCAGAGAATGAAGACTCAAGCATACTTTAGCTTGAGGGGGAGCTGTTGGAACATCAAGCTTACACTATGCTTGAGGTGGATTTGATCTACATCAAAGGCTATTGCGTCGAAAGAATATCCGTTGGAGAGTTCTTTTTCATATGCTCATTTATTGTATTTTTTGAGAATATTTTGATGGCTCATTTACCGTTGTAAAAGCCTTGAGTTGTACACATGTAAAGGTACAAATATAGGGCCAAAATCCCACGAAATTTTGGTGGTTGAAGTTGCATTCAATCAAGCAATCAATCACCTAAAAGTAGATCAATCAAGATCTTCACTTTTCCTAGATTGTAGGGAAGTGAATTGATTCCCTCCAACAACCATTCCCACCTTCATTTGAATTCAAATTCAAGTTGTAAAAGTCGTGGAACACTCCTAGAGGCTATATAAGGAGTTGAAATCACTTGTACATTACATGGAAGCAATATACATACACTTGTGACCATCATTGTCTTGCTCCTTCAATTTCTGCATCATCTTCTTCGCCAACAGTAATCTTGCAGAGGCTGCTGCTCTCTCCTCAGAGCTCCAAATTGAGTGCAAGAGGACTCATTGGAAAGGTATCAGTGTCTAGTTTATGCTTGTAAATTTTCAAAGCATTTGGTTCAGCAGATTTGGAGAAATCTCAGTTTTTCTGCCTCGGGGTCAATCTCTACGTATTCCTGAAAAATAGGATGTACCACCGGTGAATGTCACATTCATTCCTATAGCATATTTTGCTTATTCCTTATACTTTTGTGCATTCCATACACTCAACCCTATGTGTATCACTCTCATAAAAGGATTTTTTCTAATTGTAATCACGCTGGTCGCTATGGGCATTTGAAGTTCATTGTCTCTTCCATAGATAGTAAGTTTTTTGAGCTAGTCGACCCGTGAACCTATCTGTTTTGTATCGACTCATTCTCCTTGATGCTCGAAGGTACATAGTGTGTTTCTTTGCACTTATAGCATGCCTATAAGGTCTATTTGAGTCTCCATAAGCTCAAGGGCTGGTCTTGTGCCGGTTGGCTTGACCAAACTTCATCGCTTCGAAACGCACTTTTCTACCTTCGACAAGCTTCTCCAAGTTTTCTCAAACATTACCTTGAACATGTTTTGGCTCCTTAGTTACTCAATGTTGGAGTCAACATTTTAGATGAAGAGATGGTAAATACACTTCTAAAATCACTTCCATCTACATCTTGTGCTTTTGTTACTTCTTTATCTCTCTCTACAAGAGATAGGGAACTTTCATTTGAAGAGCTACAGTTCTTGTTACTTCAAGATGAACATTAAAAAAGGGTATGGAAGAGAATGACAAAGCCATGTTATCATCGTCAAAGGGAAAGAAGAAGGACACAAAGAAGGAGAAGAAGAGTCAGAAATCCAAGAAGGAAAGTAATTCTTCTAATCCTTTATCTTCCAATCTTTCTCCTAATGCTTCCTCTACACCCAAAGAAAAGTGTTTGACTACATCTAATTCAAAGAAAGGAGTATAGCATTACTATAAGAAACTGAGTCCTTTTATAGTAGAATGCGAAGCAAGGATTTTTAAAGAGAAGAAGAAAGCATCAAGTAATAGTGTTGAAGATGATCCAAAACCTAAATATCTAAAGATAGATTCATATGTATGTGTTACTATTAAAGAATTAGATTTTGATTAGGCAATATTAAATGAAATCTAAGATAATCCTTAGATTTTTTATTCTAGAGCTACTACGCATATCATATGTTGTAGAAAGGTATTTACTTCCCTTTATAAATCTTTAGGTAGAAGAGTGACCATTGTAGATGTTCATGATTTGGATGTTGTAGGTGTTTGCGAAGTAAAACTAAAGTCAAGATGAGGAGGAAATTTCACAATTTCTAATGTTCTTTATGTTCCTGAAATGAAGAAGACTTTTCTCTCTATCTCTACTTTTTGTTAGATGGTTACACAATTGTCTTTAAGAAAGATTCATGTCATATCCTCTCACCTTAAGAGGACCATTGCCTCCTTCAAGGTGAAAATAGAAGTGGCATGTTTTTGTTATCCAAAATTAGTAACATTAATATTGCTAGGTCTAATATAACTACAAAGAACATGAAGTTATGGCATGCTAGATTTAGCCATATCAGTTACACAGCTCTCAAGCATATCAAATATCGAGGTATGGTGGAGAGTTTGCCTACTTTTGCCTTATCAGATTATGCAAAGTCATCTGAAGGATGTCTTGAAGGAAAGCTTTACAACCTACATTTCAAGAAGCATGGATACATCAAAGCCACAAGGAAGTTGTAGATCATGCATTCATATGTGAATGGTCCGATGAGAGCAGATTCCATTCAAGGTTACAGGTACTTTGTTACTTTCATTGATGTCTTCTCAAGATATTCATGGGTTAACGGTCTTAAAATGAAGTTAGAGGTTTTTACTATTTTTAAGAAATTCTTAGCTATGGTTGAAAATGAAAGTTAGTCAAAGATCTAGATTTTGAGAAGTGATAGAGGAGAAGAGTAGAAGACAAAGGTATCTCTCATCAACTCCTTATTGCTTATATGTCAAAATGGAATGGTGTTGAAGAGAGAAAGAATAGGATACTTGTTGAGATGATGCGTAGTATGATGGATGATGCATAGTACAATGTCATCCAAAACTCTTTCTCCCAAGTTTTGGTTTGATGCAGTAGATACAGCTAATCATATTCTAAATAGGGCTTCCACAAAAGCTTTAAAGATTATCACACCTTATGAAGCTTATAATGGGAAGAAACCCAATGTGAATTACTTCAAAGTTTAGTTCCCCAACTTATGTTCACATTGAGAAGAAGGATTGTGGTAAGCTCAATGTAAAATCCATTAAATCCATCTTTATTTGTTATGCAATTGAAAGCAAAGGATACATATTCTATGTTCCAGATACAGGTGATATGCTACTCTCACGCAATGCATATATAACAAAAAGTCAGATTTATGATAAGAAGGAAGAAATTCCAGATTTCATAAAAAGTAGACGACTATGTATTTTTCAGAAGGAATTTGGATTATTAGATTCAACCATACAAGGTGGCTAATGAATCTTCTCAAACCCTAAGAAATGCACTTGGTAAAGGTGAAAAGAGAATTTCATTACCTACATCAATACCTAGTCCATCATCAGCACCTCTTCATGTTCTGAGTTATATCAAAGCTGGAAGGACAATGGTATAAGAATACATTGGAAGAATCCGAAGTCAAACAAGAAGACAACAAACAGGCCAGGTAAATTATGCAGAACATTTTGAGATTCATAATATTTTAGCTCTTACTTCATATGAGAATGAACCAACTAGTGTTCAAGACACACTATAAAGTGATATGATTATCACAAGTCCCAAAGATTCAGACCTTGAGTTGTTTAAAGGACAACTATCTACATAACACAACAAAAATACATTGAGAAATTATTTGAAAAGTTTGAGATGATAGATTCGAAGCCTATGCAGACACCTATTGATGCTAATGTGTTATTGCATTTGGAAGTAGATACAGAACCATTTGATGCTATATTATATAGTCAACAAGTTGGTTGCTTGATATGTCCATGTAATACATGTCCATACATTCAGTTAGTAGTTTCTCACGTATCCAGGTTCGTGCATAGTCAGCTCAAGACGGAAATAAGTTAAGATATATATGTCCAAAGAAAGTTACAAGACATTTTGCAGGTTATTAAACCTTGTACCATTATGACATTGAAGAGCATTGTTGGAAACAATGTCCCAAAGTCAACTTCAATACACATATGATCTTGTCTTTAGATTACTATGAGAGAAAACACTAGTAGCATGGATGGATCAACTACCTCTCAAAAAGGCGATTAGAGTTTAATTCCAATCACGAACAGAAGGTTCACAATTTTGTGTAGATTAGTTTTTCAAGATAAAAAAGTGGTGGCAAACTTCAAGATTGATTCATCATAGCTTTTTGTGGTTTGCTAAAATTGGTGATGGTAGATTGCAATCATGATTTTGTAGTGTTTTTCTAGGTGTGCTTTTCAAGGGATAACATAAACAATATAAAGAGGCCATAGTCTCATTGTTGAGGTATCACTCGAGGTGATCAAGGAAGTGCTCAAGATTCAAGGAGACTCTACACTTGAAGGATAAGAAGGTCCTCTACTTGGAGGAAGTGTTCTCACACACTTGGAGGAGGTGTGCTCTACATTAGGAGATCTTGGAGGAGTTTTTGTTAGCTTAACATAAGCATCAGTTGCTGAGTTATCATGAGTAACAAGTCTATTTATGTTCCTACTTGTTAGTTCACTAGTTTCTAATTTAGGGATAATCAAAATTCGGGTTTGTTGTATAACTGTTCTAAACTACTTATATTCTCCATATTCATGCACACACTCTTCATACCTCTTAGGCACACAATCTCTTGTATCTAGTTCCTATTTTTACCTAGATTCAGATATTGTCAGTTTGTATCATATTCACACATTGTAATTTGAATATGGAATATAGATAGTGTAGGTGAGCATCCTAGCTTACCGTACACTTTCAAAATCCTATTTATTCTCTCTCTTCCTCTCACTCAACATCTCTATTTGAGTCTTAAGGTGTGTATGCTAAGGTTCGTGTGTTGGAAGATCTTCTAAACATGTGATTACTATTATTAAGGCCCACCCCACTTTCAACATCTTGAAAGGTTTTAGTTGTGGTGGGAGCAGCCATCGTGAGTTTATGCAAATTTTGGAGCCAAAAGAATAGAGTTTATAGTCACTTGTAGGTGTTGTTGGCTAGTGTTAAGGCTGAGAATTTAGCCTTTAAGTGCACATACACACTATGCATGATTTTGTGGATACTGCTTATGTACTTCCATGTGGTCGTTGATATAGCAATTACATTTTTTGCATAAAGCCTTTGACATTAATAAAGAGGGTCGTGGTGAGGTTTTCTTAACTGGGAGACACCCAAATTTTTGGGGTCTCTTTGGTGATGTAGGTGTAAGACTTACCCAACCTCACCATAGGAGATGTATGCTACTTGTTCATAGGTGATTGATAAGCCAAGTTGGCTTGTTTCAGTTAACTGATTATATGCACTGGATTTAGTGATTGCATATGCGGGTTTACATGTCAGTGCCTACAGTTTTATGAGCATTTCACACTGGTCATATGCTCATTTTGCAACGGAGACTCTGGCAAAATTTTTCCAGTCTTTTGTTTCATCAACTATATAGTGGTTGATTTACTCCTTGATACACTTATTGGTGTGAGCACATATATTCTCACAAAATCCTTTTGGTTGGTCATTAATGTCCGTTAATCCATTTCTCTAAGGAGACTGTGATAATTTTTCCCAAAATTTGACATTTGGTCATCCTTTTTTAGCCTTAGTAGTGTTTAGACTCTTCTAGCTCCATTATCATTCTGCTAGTTCTCGATCATCATGGCATCAAAGATCTCAAGCACATCTGGAAGATTAGGGTTGTGTTAGTGTTCCCATAAGGAGCTATAACTTGCAGAGAAAATACCATTTTGAGATCAAAAAATTTGATGGCACAAACTTTGCTCTATGGAAGAATCGGATTAAAGATGTGCAAATTCAGAGGCAATGGAATCCAGGTAAATGGAATGTCAAAAAAGCCTGCTGACATGGATGAACATGATTGGGATGAGATGGATAAAATGTCTAGGTCTACCATTCGATTGCACTCGTCAAATAATGATTACTTTATAGTATTGGACTATGAAAGCGCATACGAGCTTTGGAAGAAGTTATGCAATACATATGAAAAAGAAACGGCATCAAATAAAGTGTACTTGATGAGAAAGTTATATGAACTTTGCATGAAGGACATAGATAGTGTTGATGCTCATCTGAATGGGTTTGATGCTATATTCTCTCAATTATAGGCTCAAAAAATGGACATGGATGATGAAATAAAAGCAATCTTATTATTATTCACCTTACCATCATCATGGGATACATTTTGCACTACACCAAGGAAAGAATCAACAACCTGGCAGGAGCAAGAACAAGGAAAAGAATGGTCAATGGAATAAGAGTAGAAGTAAATCAAGGAAGAGGAATATCAGATGCCATTATTTTCATAAGAAGGGACACATGAAAAAAGATTCTTATGCATTAAAGAATGCTAAAGGTAAAGGGCAAAATGTTGATGGGCATGTTAAATAGCTACTTGCACCATCCACTTCGACTATGAAGATTGAAGAAATCAATGATATTTCTGATGACGTTGATGTGTTGACACTTGACAGTACTATGCCTACTGAGTCTCTTGTTATTGATTCTCTTTCCCACACATGGCTGCTAGATTTTGGGGCTTCTTTCCATGTGACACCACATAGAGACTGGTTCTCTACTTATGCAACAGAGTCTCTTGCTATTGTGACACTTAATGATTCTTATCAGTGTGACATCGTTGGGATTGGAGATGCAGTTGTGCAATTCATTGATGGTTCAAAGTTTACTATGCATAATGTGTTGATATATTGAGGTAGTGATGTGTGTGAACACTCTAGGACCGCCGGGGCATTTTTTTTTTCCCTCTTTAGGAGGTTTTTTTCCCCTGGTTTGTATATACGCCTATTGCCCTAATGGGCTACTAATCTTTGTACATTCTCTAGTAATACATTCAGTCTTGTGTGTTGTGCTCCAAGCTTCTTCTTCCTTGTGCTTTTCGTGTGCTTCCGTAGACGTCTAACTCCAACAATTGGTATCAGAGCAGGTCGCCGCTTCATCTAGGGCGTCGTCGACACTCCTCCGGTTGCAGTCTCAGATTCGCATGAAATTTTGTGAGCATATTCAGGGTGTTTCAGAATCAAAACGGCTTCGCTTTGTGGTGCCGAAATCGCAATCTGAGCTCGTTTCGGCCTCTGAATGCACTATCGCAGCGCTTGTGCAGGCTATTTCATCTTTTTGTGCCAAAGGTATATACTTGTTTCGATTCGCCAGTATAAGCATCTCGAAGTCTGCTATAGGTTTATCAGAACTCGTCTTGGCAGTTCCGTTCAACTTTTTGAGATACAATCAATTTTATACATCAAGGTATTTTAGTCACTGGCCATGGCTGAAAGTAGTGATGTATTCCGTATGTTGGCTCTTGAGGATAAGTTGGATGGTACCAACTACCCATTATGGGCTTATATGATGCGACATGTATTGGTTGCAAAAGGACTATGGAACATTGTGCAGGGTGCTGAAAGACGTCTTGTTACACCTGCGACTATAGGCACTGCAAATACAGGTGCTGAAGCTGATGGAGATGGTGTCAAAGATGATATTCTACAGATTCCTGTTCATGCTGCTGTTTCTGTTGCACCTACTGCAGAGCAAATTCGTTGGGATGGTAGAGATGCTCAAGCACATGCATTGATAGCTTTGTCTATCAAACATGCTATTATTCCTCACATTTGCTCTTGTAGAATAGCAAAGGATGCTTGGGATACACTTACCACATTGTACCAGGCTAGGAATGAGGCTCGTGTTGCTTACCTCCGAAAACAGTTGGAGAGTGAGCACATGAATGAAGGTGATTCTATGGATAGTTTTCTAACAAAGATCAAAGACTTGAAGGAACAGTTGATTTCTACTGACGAGGTTATACCAGATAGCTCACTTGTGCAGACCGTTCTGAATGGTCTTCCTGATTCATATAAGAGTTTTGATTCTACTCTTTGATTGATGATGAAAGGCAATCCAAATGCCTTGTCATTTGAGGAGTTAGTCTCTGTTCTGTTACAGGAAGATCAATCCCAGTAGAATAGGTCCATTATGCGTGTTGCAGGTCAAGCTTTCCTGGCTAGTCAGAAGGGCAAAGGAAAATGGAGCTCTTCTACTAGTAAGTAGAAATCTGCAAATGCTGCACATTCGAAGAACCAGGATAAAGATGAGAAGAAATCAGAAAAGCAGAAATTATTTTGCAAGTACTATAAAGGGAATGATCATATCATAAAGAACTGTCCAAAACTGGTTGCAAAAGAGGTAAAGAAAAAGGAGGCTGGAATGGTTGTTGTAGAAGCCTCTACACCAAAAATAGAGTCTACTAATCTTGTGTAGGAAGAAGAATGGGCGTTTACTACTGTTTGCAGTTTTGACCCATCTTCTCATGAGCATTGCATGTCTACAGTGGACTCAGATGTTTGGTACTTTGATAGTGGGGCGACCAAACATATTACCTCGCAGCGCAGTTTCTTCTCTTCACTCGAGCCTGCCCCTACAGGGAATATTGTCACATGTGCCAACAACTCCTCTTATCCTGTTATGGGAGTTGGTAGGATCATTCTGACTACTGCTGATGGTAGTTCTTTCACCTTGTCAGATGCTTTATTTGTGCCAAGGATCAAGAAGAATCTGTTATCAGTTTCTGCATTAGCCAAGATTGGCTTGGTTGTGAAATTTGTTGATGACAGATGTAGAGTTCATGATCTGTCAAATGGAGATGTTATTATTGCTTCTAGCATTTTATGTCGTGGGCTATATAAGCTCATAGACTATGAAAGATCTGTGAATGATTCGGCATGTGCAGTTCATGATTCTCAGGCTATGTCAGATGCAAAGCTTTGGCATGCACGGTTTGGTCATCTGAATTTTGCTAGTTTGCTACGGCTGCAAAAATCTGATATGGTGTCTTCTTTGCCCAAGCTTGAGGCACCTGGAAAACATTTATGTGAAGGCTGTATTTTGGGCAAAATGCAGCATTCCTCCTTTCCAAAAGATGGTTCAGTTCGGGCTATGCAGAAATTGCAGCTTATACATAGTGATGTCTGTGGTCCTATGCAGACACCTTCTTTTGGAAACTATCTTTACTTCGTGACTTTCATTGATGATTTTTCCAGGCATGCATGGGTATATCCATTGAAGGCAAAGACCGAAGTGTTTTTGTGCTTCAAACAATTTTTGGTTTTGGCTGAAAATCTATCAGGATGTAAAATGGGCACCCTCCGTTCTGATCGAGGGGGGGAATATATGTCTTCTGATTTTAATGCATTTCTGGCTGAACGTGGGATAAAACACCAGTGTACAGTGCCGTATACACCTCAACAAAATGGAATTGTTGAACGGAAGAACAGGTCACTCATGGAGATGGCAAGGTGTATGGTCAAGAGTCAGGCTTTACCACATAGTTTCTGGCTTGAGATTGTCATGTGTGCAGCATATGTACTTAACAGGTGTCCCACTAAAGCGCTGCAGTCTATCACTCCATATGAGGCTTGGCATGATCGCAAGCCATCTGTTGCTCATCTGCGGGCTTTTGGTTGTTTGGTATATGCACTAGTGCCTGAACAACATCGCAAAAAATTGGATGATAAGGCAATAAAACGTATTTTTGTTGGATACAGTTCTGAAAGTAAAGGCTATCATCTGTATCATCCATAGACTAAAGGCATTTTGGTTAGCCGTGATGTTGTTTTTGTGGAAGATGCTATTCAGCCATTGCTTTCATGTACTAAGGAGACATCTGTTAGCTCCAAAGACATGTATGATACTTTGATGCCTCTTTTTACAGGTGGATAGTCTACTGCTGGTCTTAATGAGGCAACTTCTCAGCCTTTGCAGGTTTCATGTAATGATGCAGATCATCCCATTTCTGATGCAGATTTACATGATGCACTTGTTGATGAGAGAGTTGATATTGAGGAGGCAAAAACTATGCCAAAATGGGTGCTGCAGACTTTGTGTGATAGCAAATTAGACGCACCTTTGTCATATCGTACTCGTTCAAGCTCTCATAGTGCCTCCTTTGCACCAGATTGCTATGCTATGGCTGCATCTAGTCTCTGTGATGAGGATGAGCCTGTTTCTTTTGATGAAGCACAAAATTCAAAAAATTGGATGGCTGCTATGCAATCTGAATATGATGCTATAATGAAGAATGGTACTTGGTCTTTATGTGACTTGCCTCATGGCAAGAAAGCCATTGGTACTAAGTGCGTATACAAGCTAAAGCGTAAACCTGATGGTACAGTTGACATGTATAAGGCTAGGCTTGTTGCAAAGGGTTATGCACAGGAAAGAGGCATTGATTTTGATGAGACCTTTGCACCCACATGTCGTATGACTACTGTTCGGAGCATCTGTGCACTTGCAGCCCATCATGGTTGGAATGTACATCAGTTGGACATTAAAACTGCATTTCTGAATGGTGACTTGCATGAAGAAGTGTATGTTTTTCAGCCCTGTGGTTTTGTGCAAAAAGGGCATGAAAACCAGGTGTGCAGGTTAAAGAAGGCATTATATGGTTTAAAGCAAGCACCACGTGCTTGGTATGAGAAGATACATGCCTATCTGATTGCACATGGTTTTGTGAACAGTCCAACTAAGAGCACCATATATCTTAAGCGTGCTAATGATGTGCTTCTGATCATTGTTGTCTATGTTGATGACATGCTGCTCACTAGTCCTATTGAGAAGCATATTGCTGATTTTAAGGCTGATTTGCATGCCTCATTTGAGATGTCTGATTTGGGGCATTTGCATCACTATTTGGGCATTCAGTTTATGCAAGTTGATGGTGGATTGGCTTTGTGTCGAACGAAATATATTGACACATTATTGCAGCGTTTTGGCCTTGAAGACTGTAAGCCTATTGCCACTCCTATGGAGACAGGTTTACGATTGAGTCTTCATGATGCTGGAGATGTATTTGAGGATGTCCTCTATTAGCAGGCTGTTGGATGCCTGATTTACTTATGCATTACTCGGCCAGATATTCAGTTTGCTGTCTCACAGATGAACAGGTTTATGCATTGCCGAAGTGTCAAGCATTGGCAGGCGGTTAAGCGCATCTTTCGCTACTTGAGTGGTACTCGGCTACTTGGGTTGTTTTATCCCAAGGGGGATCACTACCGCCAGATTTTCATGTTTTTTATGACTCAGACTGGGCTAGTTGCCATGACACTCGTGTGTCCACTAGTGGCTTTTGCTTCATGCTTGGTAGCTCATGTATATCTTGGTTGAGCAAGAAGCAGCCTACTGTGGCCACTTCCAATTGTGAGGCTGAGTATAGGGCAGCTTTCACAGCTACTGTTGAGTGTGTGTGGCTCAGACGCCTTATGACTGATTTGGGTGTTGGTTAGTCCTCTACCACCACCATCTTCACTGACAGTCAGAGCGCATTGGCAGTTGCGAGGAACCTTGTGTTCCATGCTCACACTAAGCACATTGAGGTGCATTATCATTATGTCAGAGAGAGGTTCTCTGCTCAGGAGATCCGCTTGGCATATGTGCCCACGCAGGAGAACGTTGCTGACCTTTTCACGAAGGCTCTGCCTAGGGAGAAGTTTGAAGCTTTCCGCAAAGCTTTGGCCTTACTTCCTTTTGTGGAGTGATTTCCACATAGCTTTGCACTTCCTTATACATGAGTGCAAGCTCCTTGTTCACCGCATCACTCCCAGGGGGGATTTGTTGATATATTTAGGTAGTGATGTGTGTGAACACTCTAGGACCACCGGGGCATTTTTTTCCCTTTTTAGGAGGTTTTTTCCCCCGACTTCTATATACACCTATTGCCCTAATGGGCTACTAATCTTTGTACATTCTCTAGTAATACATTCAGTCTTGTGTGTTGTGCTCCAAGCTTCTTCTTCTTCCTTGTGCTTTTCACGTGCTTCCGCAGACGTCTAACTCCAACATAATGTACACCATGTACCTCAGATATCACTCATTTTGATGTCAGTTGGTCAACTTGATGACCTTGGTTACGAGGAATTCTTCTATGCTCACTCATTTTGTATATCAAAGGGCAGTATGGTTATTGCACAAGGAAGCAAAGTTGGATCACTTTATTGTTTATTTGTATAACAAGAAGAACTTGTTAGATGTTACTAAACAACCAATGACTTGTATTTGGCATGGCCGTTTTGGCCATATATCACGTAGTGGAATGGAAAATCGTTCTCGTTCTCGATACTTACATATGTTATCCTTCTCTGAATTTTCATTTTGTGAGCATTTTCAATATGGAAAGCAAACTAGGAATGTGCACAAGATGCACATTGACTCTTCAATTCAACCTTTGGATCTCATTCATACAGATGTGTCTAGTCCTATGCCCATAAGGTCATTAGGTGGTTCTCTTCACTTTGTCACTTTTATAGATGATGCTACTAAAAAAGTCTAGGTATATCTTATCAAAGCAAAGGATGAGGTATTCCCTACTTTTAAAAAATGACTTGCTTCAATTGAAACTAAAAAGGGAACTAAGCTTAAGGCTTTACCTTTAGATAGTGGGGGTGAGTATACCATTTTTCCATTATAGACATGTTTTGATGCCTCAACTCATAAAAATCATCCTTCTTTGATTTTAGATGATGTGGAAGGTGAAACATGAGGCATCTTCCCACACTCTTGAGCTTGAAATTCTTTCAAACTTCCAAACACTCCCCCTCAAGCTCATTTTCTTTTCCTTCATTGCTTCATCCTATGTCTCTTATGTTGATTGCTTCCTTGAATCCTCCAAGATTTGCAACTTCAAGAAACTTCTTCATCATGTCTATAAATTGCTCTTTAGTTCACATATCTTATATTTAGCTCCTCAGCCATCACCTTTTCTCTAATGAAGTGATAATGAATGTCTACATACTTGCTCGCATGAAATATTGGATTGTTAGCTATGTAGATGCTTGAAATGTTGTCTCCATAAAGAGGGAACTCCACCACTTCCATTTTTGGTCATCAAGTAGCTTCTTAAGCCATAATAACTCGCATGTAGCCAATGCTAATCCTTTGTACCCAGCCTTTGTGGATGAAATAGCAACATTGCATTGCTTCTTAGAGCTCCATGAGATCACTTTTCTACCTTTCATGAAAACATAACATGATGTACTCCTTCGATCATCCTTACTACCTGCCCAATCAGCATCACTATATCCTTTGACACTTAGATTGTCATCATACCAATCAAATAGACCTTGATTGATGGTGTGCTTGATGTATCTAAGCAATTTTCTTGTTGTCATAAGATGTTCATGAGTAGGTGCATGCCAAAATTGAGAGAGTACACTTACTACATATGCCAACATCAAGTCCAGTGTATGTAGCATAAATTAATGAACAAATTATGCTTCTAAACAGTGTAATACCTTCTACATCCTCTCATTGACCTACAAAAAAATTTTATTTGGACTCCATGGGTTGAGAAAGTGGCTTACAACCACTCATACCAAACCTGTATAGCACATAGATTACCTCTATTCCCAAGAAGTACTTTAGTGTTGAAGATCGGATCTTGCAATCCTGTCCTACATTTTATTTGATACCTTTAATACCTGCAATATCACTTCCTACTATAATCAAATCATCCACATAGATGTATATGTATACCATCTTGTATCTTTGCTTCTTCATGTAAAGTGATAGATTTCTAACACTTTCTTTGTATCCAGAACTTGTTAAATAATCCACCAATGTTATTTGAGGCCATGGGGGATTGATTTAGTCCATATAATGCTTTCCTTGGCTTGTAAACATGATGAGGGTACCTAATATTAGCAAATCCTTGAGGTTGGCTCATGTGGAGTGCTTCAAGCTCTTCATTGAGGAAGGCATTCTTCAAATGCCATTGATATGAGATCCTTTTCTTTGATGTGTCCACTCCAATAAAGTCCTACTTTTTGGCATCTTGACTACGACGCTCAAAGTTTAAGAGCCATCTAAATTTCTTTCAATTTTGTAAACTCACTTATTACCTATCACCTTCATGCCTTTTTGAGGTAGTACCAAGCTCCAAGTTTTTTTTCATCAAGTGACTTGAGCCCTCTCTTCCTTTCCTCTTGCTATTCCTTGCAATCCTTAGCTTCTTCATAGCTAGTCAGTTCTTTGTCCTTGACTACCTGACTCATATATGCATAATGCTTTGCAATTAAATTATCATATTTTAAACTTTGAAATAGATATCTTACTCTTGAGGACCTTATTTCACATCCTTTAGGTATGGTTTCCATCTTCTTTCTTTGTTTTCTGCTCTTGGGGTTTGAATTTCTTATGCCTCTTCATCTTCCAACATGCTCTCACCCACGTAGCTTCCTTCTTCAATCCCAATCTTATCTTTGCCTTTGCCTTTGCTTTATTCAAAGCATGTCTCTTTTGTCGTAAGCCTTCCACTCCAAGGTGAGGTTGTCATTCTATTGGATGAGTTGCTTGGACAACTTAAATCTATATGCTTTCTTGAACTCTATCATCATTCTTCTTACTTGTCTCACCTATTTCTTCAACTTGCAATGAACTCATGCATGGATACCAAGGCTTTAACTCATCAAAGACAACATCCATACTTACCTTTAGCTCCTTAGTGGTGGTTTTATAGCATTTATACCCCTTTTTTACCATAAAATATCCCAAAAAGATATGCGTTTCAGATTTGGCATCTAACTTTCAACTCAACTCTTGACTCGTACATGTACATTGCATACACAACCAAAGACCCTAAGATATGAAATACAAGGTTTTATTCTACTACATGCTTCCTCAAGGGTTAAATGATGTATATCTCATGTAGGACATCTATTCATGATCTATGTGGTTGTATATGTAGCCTCTTCCCAATAACAATATGGCATATTCATTTCACTGAGCATAGATCTTGCTACCTCTGCTATGTGTCTGTACTTTCTCTACCCATTTTCTTGAGGGGTATACCTGCATGTAAATTGTTTTTGGATTTCAATGTCTTGCAAAAACTTAGAAAATTCATGGGAGAAGTACTCTGCCCCTCCTTTGAGTCTCGAGTTTTGATAATCTTATTGGACTCCTTCTCCACCTATGCCTTGAATTGCTTGAAGTAGTGGAACACATCTGATTTATTCCTAATGCAATACCACACCTTTCTCGAAAAATCATCAATGAAGGTTAGAGAATACCTATTTATAGCAAGGTATGCTTCTCTGTTTAAACCCAAAACATATGTATGAATAAAGTCTAAAATATTTTCATCCACATATGTACTCTTCTTGAAGGGAAACCATGATTGTTTTCTTTGTTGGCAAGCTACATACATTTCATGCAAAATTTTAGATGTAAAATTTGGTAGGAGTCTTATCAAGCTCCTCCTTTGCATGCTTTTGAGATTTTTTTAGGTTGATGTGACCTATTCATTTATGCCATAGGTCCAACTTTGCTATCTACTTGTCGCCCTATGTAACATACATTGAATGGTGTGACTGATTTATGTCCATTATGAACATTGTGCCTTGCTTCGTTCCTTTTTCTATGAGCTTGAAACCTACCTTTGGATCCTCAATATAGCATCCTCTTTCATTTAACCTAACTTGGTAGCCTTTCTCTACCATTTTCCCTACTGAAATCAAGTTCTTGGTAAGAATAGGGACATGTAATACCTTTGATAAGCACTTTGCCATTTGTTTCCTGTCCAAAATAATATCTCCCACGTGTTGAATGTTATGATCTAAGTTACCACTTGTTTCCACATGTCCTTGATTCCTTGGGACCTACAAATTACTAAAAACATCATATCGACATGACATATGATTGCTCTATCCATTGTTTATGTACCATACATCTTCACTAGTTTGAGTTTTATCTTCATCATCTCATGTAAGGTAATTAATCATTCCCTTGGCTAGATGATGTGCTTGCATAGTTACCTTTCCCTCTAAAATTTTTGTTGTTGCATTGATTCCTTGGTCTTTGAGTTCTATGATAGCATTCATTTGCAAAACAATCCGGCTTACCGCATACAAAGCATCCATTTGAAGTGTATTATCCTCTTCCACCTCTTCCTCTATTTTTTGTTCTTCCACCTCTTCCTCTATTTTTTGTTCTTCCACCTCTTTGACATGCATTTTCTTGTTGTGCTTGAAGCCCTTGGTTGCTTTGATATTTTTCTCATCCTCTTGTAGCACCTCGGTTTTGTCTTCCGCTTCCTCTACTTGTATATAGCAATTGCCCTTAGCGATTCTTGGCATGATTACCACCAAGTTTCACCTCCTTTGGTACAATGAGAGTGATTTGTTGATCAAAATCAAGAAAATGGTCCCTTACATAGACTGAAGTTGTGAAATGCCTCCATTTTTCAGCATCCCTAAGTCCATTTAGCATGTGGCCTATAGGATCATCATCATCTACGGCACAACCGATTGACCGTAGTACATCTGCAAGCTCTTTAACCTTTAATATATAATCATTAATACATTAAGAAGCGATTTTCCTAAGATTATTTAGCTCATTATTGAGCGGATTTTTTCTAGCTATTGTGGAGGTGGATTACAATCTCTCGAAGCACTCCCACACCTTCTTTGATGTATCCAAATCATGAACATGTCCTATCATGGAGTTGCTAATATGCTGAGATAGAATAAAAGCACAACCACACCTTCTTTGATGTGTCCAAATACTAAATATGTCCCATCATGGAGGTGCTCATATGTCCCTTTCATCCCACTCTCTCATTGCTCTTCTCTGTTCATTGAATGGATTTAAATAATCTATATAGGGTTTTGGCTCACCACCACTCACAAGCCCCCATAGACCTTTCCCTAGTAAAAAATTGCTTTCTCTAAATTGCCATGGTTGGTAGTTTCCCTTTTCAAGCTTCTCAATCTGAGCATTGACTTCCCTTCTTCCCCTTGATGCAACAAAGTTGAGAAAGATGGATTTTGTCTCAAAAAATTGAGCTACTCCTCTTGATGAAGTTTTTTCTTTGATTTGATGACTTGTTTGCTTCCCCTTGTTGTTGACATGCATGTTCTTTGCTTTTTTACTTCAAACTTTGATGAGATATTTACTTCACTTTAACAACTACTTTTTCTCTCTTTTACTCCATTTATATCTCTACTAATTGTTGGAGGATAAATACTCCTATGTGCACAAAGAAAGCAAATGAACCCTCCTAGGATCTTGATTTTTTAGATAACAACTCAGTGTTTTCTACATTTCTCTAAGTACATGCAAAGACTGTAAATGAAACTTTTCATGATCAAATTAGACTTAAAGATCTTTCAAATAAAATCAGAATAACTCCATTTGGACATTGGATGATTCCTCAGTCAACTTCATTAAAACAAACTACTTGATCACCTCACAAAATGTTAGCTAACTACACAGGCAGTATTCCGATTATTTGTAGGAAAACTCACCCCAAAAATTATAGCACTCAAAGAAAAATTTATAATTTTCCAACAAGACAAAAATCATTAGAAATGGATTCAAAATAAAAGAGAAAAACCAACTACAATAAGAGAGATAAAGTGTAAAAGTGAAATCTCTAGAAAACTTGCATAGAACAGCTAGCAAGGGTGTGCTTTAGCAACGGGTCAGCTTAGGGACAATATTCCACAACTCTACGTCATAATAAAACTCATTA
Organism: Ceratopteris richardii; assembly: GCA_020310875.1. Lineage (NCBI taxonomy): Eukaryota > Viridiplantae > Streptophyta > Polypodiopsida > Polypodiales > Pteridaceae > Ceratopteris > Ceratopteris richardii. Next base: position 163,905,160 of record CM035418.1, on the reverse strand, counting down.
GAGCCTTTGGAGGTCACATACTAACCTCTTTAACCAATCGAAAACATATACATGTCAAAAAGTGAGGTCCAATCACATCAAGGGGTGACCTATTTCTTCTCTAATCAATTTTTCTCCATTGGAAACATGCTTTGATTCCTTGAACTCATGGAAATCATCCTCTTTTGATTTGGGATTATGTGTAAGGTGAAACTTGGGGCATGTTCCTGCACTCTTGAGCTTGAAATGCTTTCTAACTTCCAACAAAATTTACCACCTAGTACTACCAAAGGTTTGAAAGTGGGACAAGAGTTATGGATAGGTAAGAAACCACAATATGTTCATCTCAAGTGTTTAAATATATGGAAGATATGGAAAATTTGGATATCACTTATAGGATAATGAAACACATTCAATGATCCAACATAGTGGAGTCGTTTTGAATGAAAGAAAAATGTAGAGACACCTCACTAAAGAGATTGAAGCGAGAAGATTTGTATTTGAGGATGTCAATCCTCTTAATAGTGTTCATAAGAATTTGATAGAAAATCTTGTTCATGAAAATGTTCAATAGTAGTCTTCTAGTACTACAAGTTTGAGAAACTTGGAAGGGAAATAAGATGAAGAAATTATAGATGGATTGAGGAATGGAATTCGTTTTAGTAGAATTCTTAAACTATTTAAAGGGGCATGGAAGTTTCTTGCCAGATCATTGCTACCCATGTGCTTTAATAGAACAAGATTATAAATCATAGCTACATCGATGATTTGATATAGCTATAAAAAAAATAAACAAAGTTCAAGGCCAAAAGAAAGTGCATCTTTCTAGAATATAGCATAGAACCTGAACTTTAAGGATAACGTAACTTGGAGGCAAATAAAATAATTGTGAATCATGATGTGATACCTTGACTAAAGAAAATGTCAAAATAGCATTATAATAGAGTATTAGACAAGGTATGTGCTTAGCCTAGTGGTTAAGTCTCATGGATGGGAAAGAAGAGGTCTTAAGTTTAATCCCCATGATTTCATTTGGCAAAGTGTTTTGCCTAAGAGTCTTTAGAGCCTTTCCTAAGCATCCACTTAAGTTAACTTGAGTTATTTTCAGTACATTGAGACTTAACTGGTGTGGCCAATAAACCTAACATGAGTTGATTCCAATCAATTGAACTACTTTCTAGTGAGAGTGTAAATGTAGTTGCTAATGCAATGATGTAGATTGCACTTGCAAAAGGTGTTCCCATTTGACTCTAGACATCACCCTCAAATCTATATAATAGCCAGTTGGGTGGAGAGTCACATGTCATTTCTCATGAGTGTATGTAGAGAAGTTCTAACATAAGCAACCTACCTTCTCCAATCAAATCATCAATAATTTACAAAAGGGTGAGGAGGATCACTCAATCTATAAGACTTCAATGTACTTTGGCACCAAACAAGAGCCCACCTCATAAATGATCGAAGAATCTCAATCAATAGGACTTCAACCTACTTTAGAACCAAGCAAGACGCCACCTCCTAAATGAGTGAAGAATCTCATTGATAGTAAGAATCCACTCTCTAGCCTACAAGATGGTTTCACAATAGTAGATTGAGATTCTAGATCAATGAGAATACAAGAAAGAAAGCATGCATATGAGTGCATTGTCAAGATGGATTTAATGGTAGACATCATCAAGGTTTCAGATATTGCATCAATCAAGAAGTTATTTTTTTCACAATGAAGAAATACCATGCAAGTAGAATACGACAATAGAATAAAAAATGACATATGGAACGTAGTGGATTGATTGGTACAAAATGGTTCTAAAAGACCAAGATAGGTCTATGAAGAATCATAAGGCCCATCTTGTTGCATACAAATTCTTGCAAGTAGAAGGATTTAACTTGCAAGAGACATTCACACCTACCAAAAGGATGACAATTATTCACATTTTACATGATATTCTACATGGATGTCAAATCATCCATCTTGAATGGGTAACTCAAGGAGGTATATGTAGCATAACCACCAAGTTTTGAGATGATTTTTCAAGAACATAGGTGTTGACAGTCAAGGTCAGGCACAGGCATGGAAGCGCATCAATGAAGTGGACACACAAGAAGAAGGAGCATGTAGGGAGCTCCAAGAAGCACATGTCAAATTTTCATAAGAAATCCCTATAAAAATAGTGACTTTTATCACTAAAAACCATTGTAAATACCATTTTCTATTTTTACAACTCCATTTTGTTCAAGCCAAGGAGTCCTTGAGCTTGAGGAGTATTGGAAGTGTCATCCTACCAATTTTCATAATTTTTAGACTCCGTTTGAGCCCCCAAATAAGCCTTGGAACCTAATTTTTAACTAGGCCAGACACTAGGTCTGGACAGGGCCAAAACCACTCAAAAAACTATAAAAAGGGCTGGAGAGCTCATTTTTGGGGTTAACTTGTTGTAGATTTCAGCTTTGTAAGAGAATTCTTTTGTGATCGAAGTCCTTCCATTGTTCCACTCTTTGCTCTTAATTTGTGCATGTGTGTGTATGTTTGTGCATGCTTGTATGCTTTCACTCACGCACTTGTGCACTTCACTTGCTCTTGGTCTTCATACCGGTCCTCACGTCTCTGCGGATTGACATTTATGAGGTGAAGCTCCTCACGTTGGTACTTGCCATTGTGCTAGAGTGACACCAAATTTGGCGCCGTTGCCGGGGAAAGAGCTTGGAGGACGAGCGTGTGATGGTAAGACGTAGAGTAGCGACGTTGGAAGGTAAAAAAATCACTAGTTTTAGTTTAGTCTTTGAGTTTTCCTTCTTCTTCATCTTCATCATCATCACCATCTTCTCCCATCTTCATATTCTCTGATTTTTTCCATTTTCGGTTGTACATTCACCATGTTTTTCACTTGTGGCTGTGAGCAAGAAGCATAGAGGTTGTCCAGAGCTAAAACACTGAAGAATCACTCTTGAAAAACTCTCAAAAAACTCTCAAAAAACACAAAAATCTGGACGATAGTGTCACGGCGTGACAAAACCTGCGTTTGGTATCGTGGCGGTGATATCGTGCGTTTGGAGGGTGGCTTTGCATCTACAGACTCATAGGAGTGACAAGGAGAACCCAAGGTACACATATCTACAAAAATTTTTGAATTTGGGTATCAAAATCTCCAAGTATCGTGTCCGGTTGAGTTTTGGTATCGCGATACGAGAACTCCCGTGTATCGCGATACTTGTCGAGGTATCGTATCGTGTCTACCCACTTGAGGTATCGCGATACCATTCTGGTATCATATCGTCAAGTGCTAGTATTGTATCGCGGTGATCACGGTATCGTATCGTCAACCGAGTGGTATCCTATCGCCTCCTATTTTGGTATCATATCGTTCATAGAGCGGTATCGTATCGCATGCCTATTCTAGTATCGTATCGTGCCAAAAGTGGTATCGTATCGTTTGAACCTCCAGTATCGTATTGTCCATAGAACTAGTATCGTATCATGAGAGTTCCAATATCATATCGTGTAAACTTTTGGTATCATATTGTCCACGTGGTATCGTATCGTCCCTTACCCCGGTATCGTATCGTGAGCAATCTAGTATTGTATCATCCACTAACTTGGTATCATATCGTGCAAATCAAAGGTATCGTATCGTGACCATTTCCAATATCGTATCGTGTGGATAGCAGTATCATATCATGGAAGTTGGTATCGTGTTCGTAGTCTCCAAGGTGGTATTGTATCGTCTAAGGTGGTGTCGTTCATAGTGGTATCGTGTATCGTGGAAAATCTAGTATCGTGTCGCCTGTCCTGAGGTACTCCCAGAGGGTATTGTTTCCCTGTTTTAATCCCCAGAACCCTGATCTGGCATAACTTTCTCATACAAAATCCGTTCGGAGTGATTTTTGGTTATGATAAAATTAATACGTGGATTATTAGATAAGGTTTTTTGAAGTTGACCCTTAGGTTGGACTAGGAAGCAAGGGGTTCCACAAGATTTTGAGCAATTCAAAGGACAATTTTGGACTTGTAGACAAGGTTTATGAACCTAAGATCAAGTGGACACTTAGGAAGAGATAGATAAGGTACCAAATCATCTAAGGCTAGTGTCAACCACACAACCAAGCAAGGGACTCACAACTCAGTGATTAGCACTACGTGCTAAGTTCACGGACAAGTGTGTCAGAAATGTCACTCAACTGGGAGAGACTCTTGGCTTCTGAAGACATGTATAGTTTAGTACCTAGGGAAGGTTTTATGTCTAGAGTGGAAGGGGAATATCGGATGTCTCTTCAATACATATCCACTAACTTGCAAGGAATACCTATCTACCTTGATGGTCTACACAGGTCAGTAGCAAGAATGATAAACACTACAAAATCTAAGATAGTTATGAGACCAGCTATCAAGTATGAATGTGAAGTTTACATGGACAAGATGGGCCAGATATATGTAGTAACCAAAAAACCTAATCAAATAATTAAAGAGGAGAGTTAGAGGGACAAGAAACTTCTAGGAGAACCAACAGTGGAGATATGGTGACTACCCCTAGGGGGCTAGGGAATGGGAAATATGAATAGACTTACCTTTAGGACAGAACCACCCCAAAGTGTTCCCATCATAATTCGATCCCCAGAGCCTGACAAAAGACTCAGACCAATCCAACTAGCCAAATGTATGCGAAATCATTAGGATGGCACATGAGAGCCCTATGACCACATTGCAGAATTCAAGCAGCTGTTGCGAGCGGAGCAAGTGGATGATTTTTTGTTGCAATATGAATCCTTTGGGCTAACCCTCACGGGAATAGCCTTAACTTGGTTTCAATCCTTGGATCCAAACTGGTTTGACCATATCGAACAATTCTTCCAAGAATTTATTTGGGAATTCACTAAGTGAGGGATCAAGCACAATTCGTCATCCTTACTACATAGTTTCAAACAAGCTCCTAATGAGACAGTAAAAAATGCAGCACAAATTTTTAAGCAATATGTAGACCGATGCCCTGTAATAGAGAGACCTTCTCAACAAAAAATGATATCCCTACTATTAGAAGTTCTAACCAATGGAACATTGAGAATCTTAGTATACGTAAAATGATTGCAAACGCTGAGCGAGTGTCTTCAAGAGTGCATAGATTTGGAGGACAACTTAGTTGAGGATCTCAAAATCACACAAGATCCTACCAAAACAGAGGATACGAAGAGCAATGAGACTTTTAGTTCGAGTTATGTGGAGGAAGTGGTAGCATTAGGGGCCAAGAAATTAGGGGTACAAGGACAAAGGAACTACCAAAACTCTTCCTTGAGAGTGCCAATGTTAGAAAGTTGCACACTTTGCGATGGAGATCATCCATCTCATGTCTGCACTAGAGAAGGATTAGGGTTATCACAACCTTACGCATACGATAGACCATCAACTCAAGAGTCTAACATGTACTCTTACAATGAGCAAAAGTACATCAACTACAACACCGAAGATTATCCAATGAATAGACAACCATGACCATTTGTACCACCCGAATGTAGACCATATGGGTACCCTCCTAGAGAACAAGGCAGAGAAGTTCTTAGGCATAACCCATGTCCAGGACCACGAGGAGTAGCTAGACCGAATGAACATGGAGGATGTAGCCAACCTCAACCTATACCACGACAACAACCACCCCACCCACAAGCTCCGACACAAGGGCAAAACATCACAATACAAGTTGTTTGTCTCGAGTGTGGCAAAGAACAGCTCCCAGAGATTGTCCCAGACACCCCTCTAGTGCACCAAAGGTTACACATGTTAATGTAGTAGGCTTAGTAGGGGTTTCAAGTTCCAGTAGCGATAATACGGCTCCTATACACGCAGTTACTAGAGCATAAGCCTTACAACAAGCTAAACGAGCTGAGCAATCAGAGCCAAGTGAGTCAGGAGAGCCTAGTAAGAGAAAAACAAGAACATGGAAGGATACTAGAGAGAAGGCCAATCATAAGTGGACTAAAAAGCTATCTGAACTAGAAGAAAGCCTGAAAGATGCAAAAACAAAAATAGAAGATATTGCCTCTCAAAATCTCTTGCATGCTGAAACTCCATCCACACCTCATCATTCCCCACCTCACCTCCAACCTCACCCCCACCCAGGAAACATTGTAAATAGACCACAACTAGGGTCTGTTCTTGCAGATCCAACCTCAGAACACTTGGACATGATGTTCAAGGCATACCAGGCTCGACTTCAAGAAGGGCCAACACCTGCAAACCTAGACAAGAGCTACCCTAGAGCAGACTTAGAGATTGAACGGACAAAAATGTGCATAAAAATGGTGGAACTAGCTCAAGCTGTGTTCGAGGCCAATCAATCATTCAATCAGACGAATGCTATTACACCGTGTTTGCACTTCCAAGGCTTACTAGATAGATTAGAGCAGTTGGTAAATAAACCACAAGTTTCTTTACCTCCACAGGCTCAACCAACTGTTGAAAGAGAAAGCTCATCACCAAAGAAAGTCTATGTTCCTGACTCCATAGATGAGGGAGAACCTCTTTCAATTCAACAACACTCTCAAAAGTTCTTGCGGGAAATACAAGAAGAGAAATGGCCAAGGAGATGGATAAACCCCCTCCTATTCTTGAGATTGATGATCTTCATTATCAATTTCCACAAGACATTCCATCTATTTATAGAGACCAAGTGGAGCAACAAGAGGAAAAAGATTCAGGATTTGAATCCAATTCTTTACAAGAGTTGCCACAGTTCACAGGCCCATGGGAATCTGAATCTCTCAAGATCAGAGCTACCACAATATTGATCAGAAACGAAGACTCGGTGGTTCCAAGAAACACATATGTCGTGAAGAACACTAAGGTTCAGTGTCATCTCACTGTAGAAGAGTTGTTCAAAGCAAAGTCGGAGTTATGGAATCATGTGAAGGATCAGGTTCCAGAACTTGATTCCAATATGCCAAAAGCAGACTCTAAACCGAAAGTACCAGAGATACCTCTAGAAAAAATAGGGGACATGAGCAAAGGTGAAGAAGGTAATACTTATCTTCCGATCACCTACCAAGGTTACACAACCAAAGCGATCATAGATTCTGGTGCTGGTGTTGCTATTGTGACCACTTCCCTGTGGAAGCAATGGGGTAAACCCGCATTAAGACCTACTAGAATGAAGCTTCAGATGGCTGATGGCCATGTAGAAAGAACTCTAGGATTGCTAGAAGGGATAACTCTAACCACTTGTGGTGTAGAGTTTGAGCACACCTTTGCTATATGTGACTTTGGTAAAACTAATACCTACGGAATGATCCTAGGAAGACCCTTCCTACAACAACTGCAAGTTGTACAGGATTGGGGAACCAATCCCTTGTACTTGGAGCGCTTAGGGGTCACAACCAAGGTCAATTTGAACGATTACACCTTCAGAGATGTACCACCCCTACAGTGGAATTCTATCCACAAGGAGCAAGAAGATTCAATTTCTGTGCATTCTAAAAGTTCATCTGATACATCCTGGATGCATGAAGATACTCATTTGTGGATGTGTAAGGTCGTAAAGGAAGAGGAAAAACGCTTAAAGGCCAGAGCAAAAGGAACTTCTCTAGGAAATAGACGAGTTAAAGACTCAGCCTATACTCCGATGATCTTTCCAGATGAGGAATTTGAGCCTCATGGTTGGGCAGAAATCTTAGCTACCATGGACATTGCAGTTAATGAAGAACAATGGAACCTCATTGTGATGAGGAGGGTTATGATATTTCAGTGTTCATGTGTCAGCCCTTGCTAGAAGAATGTGACCCTAGTGATGTCATAGAAGAAGGCAAAAATGACGATGATCTAGAGTCCATGGTTATGGATAGTTGCTTTGACTCAGAGAAGCACTATCTAGAAGATATAGGAGTATTTAACCAACCTGAAGAAGAACCTCTCACAAGCATTAACACTGTAAATTCAAAGGATGGAAATGAAGGAGATCAAAAGAAAAAGTAAAGACAAGGAGTGAAACAAGAAGAGAAGGAATCGTTGTTCGAAGTGCCAGAAAATTTCAAGAAATATGAAGTTGAAGACCAAAAAATCTTGGTACGAATGCCTAAGAGAGAGGCCACAATAGGAGAAGCATATGATAACAAAGAAAAGACCAAAAAAATCGTAGTCTCCATTGAAGAGAACAAAGAGAGATGTACGTACATAGGATATGACCTAAGTAAAGAAGAGGAAGTAGAGTTGGTAGCTTTTTTAAAAGGAATATAGGGACGTGTTTGCATGGCACTATAGAGACTTGAAGGGATTAGATCCAAAGGTTTGTTCTCATATGATCCCCATGATAGCGGATGCCAAGCCCACCAAACAGAAGCCCTACACATATAATGACTCCTATGCAGCTAAAATAAAAGAGGAAATCGACAGATTGATTGAAGCCGGATTCATCTATGAGATTGAGCATACTGAATGGGTGTCCCCCGTTGTAGTGGTACCCAAGAAGAACGGGAAGTTACGTGTGTGTATTAACCTTAAAAAAGTTAATGCCGCTACGGTTAGAGATAGTTATCCGCTTCCAATCACTGATCATTTATTGGAGCATGTTGCAGGCAAGGAAGTTTATAGCTTCCTTGATGGATTTTCAGGCTACAACCAAGTAGCCATTGCCCCAGAAGATAAACACAAAACAGCCTTTGCCACAGAGTGGGGAGTCTTTGCATTTTGTGTGATGCCATTTGGGCTCACCAATGCACCTGCAACATTCCAAAGGCTCATGTGTCATGTCTTCAAAGAGTTCTTGCGAAAGAGCTTAGAAGTATATGTGGATGATTTATGTGCCCATTCTCAAGAAAGAAGATACCACATTCCTGAGCTCAAACAGATCTTCAACAAGTGTAGAGCATACCGAGTGTGTCTGAACCCAGAGAAGTATGTGTTCATGGTACGTCAAGGTAAAATCTTAGGTCATATTGTTTCTAAGAACGGAATATCAACATATGAGGACAAAGTAAAAGCCATGGCGGAGTTGCTGAGGCCAAGGAATGTTGAAGAGGTACAAGGCTTTATGGGCCATTGTGGATATTACCGAAGGTTTATTCACATGTATGCAATTATAACTAAGCCTCTTTACGCCTTGCTAACAAATTTTGATTGGAATGACGAATGTGAAAAGTCTTTCAATGAGCTGAAGAGACGCTTGTGCATAGCACCAATATTGACCACTCCCGATTGGAATAGGCCATTCCATGTACATGTGGATGCATCCAATTATGCAATAGGATGTGTGCTGTCACAATCCATAGGTGAAGGAAATCTAGACTTGCCTATAGCATATGCTAGCAGGCAACTCAATGCAGCTGAACGAAACTACACCACCACCGAAAGAGAAGGCTTAGGCATGGTATATGCCGTAAAGAAGTTCAGACACTACTTATTGGCCAACAAGTTCAAGTTTTTCATTGATCATCAAGCTTTATTATACTTGGTCAATAAACCTTGCAATACAGGAGGCTTAGTAAGATGGTTCCTCTTACTAATGGAATATGACTTTGAAGTCGTTGTTAGGAAAGGTAAGTCCCACCTCAGAGCGGATCACCTTTCTTGCATCACTTCAGGAGAGTCACTGCAAGGAGTGTCTGATGAATTGTCTGATGCTTATCTGTTCAATTTAGAAGTTGTTCCTAAATGGGCAAATAAGTTGGTGCATGTCCTAACCTTCGGACCTGCAAATAAGAATGTAAAAACAAACAAAGATGAAATTGTAAAATCGCAAAAATATCAAATATTGGCAGGAAGCATGTATAAACAAGATATGGAAGGTGTTCTAACTTGTTGTGTTGAGGACGAAGAACATATTAGTTGGTTGCAACAAGCCCATGAAGGATTTCTAGGGAATCACTATTCTAAGCAACGAACATTGCAAAATCTAAAACGCTTAGGAGTGTATTGGCCTAGCATGGACAAAGAAATTCATGAGTGGATTAAAAAGTTTCCAGAATGCAAAGAGAAACCCCTAGTGGAGCATGCGACTCTTTATCACATATCATTAATTCCATTGGAGTGCTCCATTGGTAGAATTCATGAGATCAGGAACATTACCCAATGAAGCTAATCTAGCAAGGAAACGAAGCATAGAGCAAGAAGCTCAAGACTACGCCCTCATAGGAGATAACTTATACCGAAGAGGCAAAGATGGTTACTTAAGATTGTGCGTTCACGAATCAGACTATTTGAAAATCTTAGAAACTGCTCACAACAGTGTTGCAGGTGGACACTTTGGGCCTGACAGAGTAATCAAGACCATTCTATTCTCAGGACTTTGGTGGCCCACTCTTCATATGGATGCACATACCTATGTGAAGAAATGTGACACATGCTAACATGCCCAGTACCCAATTAGAAAAGATGAGATGCCTTTGAGTCCAATGATGGGAGGACGTGCATTTTCAAAATGGGGTATAAACTTTGTAGGTCATATTAACCCCCCAGCTAGAAACTCCCATGCTGAGTACATTATTGTAGCCACCGACTAACTTACAAAGTGGGTAGAAGTCAAAGCCACAACAAAGAATGATGCTCACACAACGGCAAAGTTCTTATTTGAGAACGTGTTCACTAGATATGGGCTACCAATAGAGTTAGTGAGTGATAGAGGCACACACTTCTTGAATGAAGTCATTGAAAATCTTCTCCAAGAATTCTTGGTGATACATAAGAAGTCTGCCCCCTATCATCCATAGGCTAACGGACAAGCGGAGAGCACAAACAAGATCCTATGTAATGTACTGACAAAACTAGTAAATAACAAACGCTCTGATTGGAATAAACAACTTCATCATGTTGTTTGGGCTTACGGAGTTTCCTATAAAATGGTACTCAATGCCACCCCATTTCAGATGGTCTTCGGACAAAATGTTGTGCTACCTTTGGACTTCCTAATCCCAACTTTAAAAGTAGCACAAGAGCATGAGTGGAATGGGCACGAGTTGTCGTCTCGGATCTTTGATCTAGAACTCTTAGGTGAGGCAAAGTTACGCGCGGCGGCAGGAATCTATGCTGCAAAGAAAAGGCAAAAGGCATACTACGATGCCCATATCAAAGATAAAGGCTTGAAAGAGGGAGACCTAGTGTTGGTTTATACCCTAAAGCAACATGCCCGTAAAATGGAAAAAAGAGGATACGGACCCATGATCATTAATAGAATTTCCACTAGCGGTGTTGTTCAATTGGCCACACTAGAAGGTGATGTCTTGCCGAGCTATATTAGTGGTTGTCGAGTCAAGCTATATCAAGAACCTCTTAGAGAGGATATGCTAAAGAGACTCACCACTGCTAAGAAGCGAAAAGAAGAAGAGCTAAGGGTTAGAGAAGAAGCATAGGCAGAGGCGAGAGAACACATTAGGAGAAATAAGTTAAGACGCCTCGGCCTAGATATCAATCTTGAGGCCCCAAGATACCACATGGCCATGTGTCAAACATCAAGTGCAATTGCTTCTCAAATAATTGATCGACATCCATTTGTGACCATAGCAGTAGGACAAGGGAAGAATGCAAGGACTATGAGAGCATTGATTGACTCAGGTGCAGCAACTAGTGCAGTTAGACTATCATACTGCCAAGACTTGCAATTGAACATAAAGCCTATGGAAGCCTATCTCATAGGTTTGGGAGGTGTGGAAACCCCTTGTTTGGGCGAGGTGGAACTTCCCCTCTACCTTCAAGATGTTCTAATAAAATTCAAAATGCTAGTGTGTCACGATGAGGACCTTACAGAGCCACTTGTCTTCGGTCAAGATTGGATTCACGACCATGCAGTCAACTTGAACCTCAGAAGTCAACTTCTTCAAGTTTGGGTACAAGAACAATGCACTACATTAGAATTAAAGAACTGCATGCTCACAAATCTAGATGTCACACATTCTCTTAGTTCTTCTAGGATTGTTCATCTTAGCAAAAAAAATGTTGTGTGTCTCAATAACCCTATGAAGCAAAAGGACTCAGTCATGGAAGCACAAGCTCAAAGGCCAGCAGACCTCTCCTCTTCTTCACTGACTAATGCAAGCATAACTCGACCAAAGAGACATACATAATTCCAGAAGAAAGAAGCTCAGGGCATGAAGCAGATTTGGGTACAAAAAGGAGAGCAACCACCAGCTTCGCTATATCAAATAGACAGACAGAATTCCAGAATAGACAGATAGAATTCCAGAATAGATAGACAGAATTCTATCTGCTATATCAAATAGACAGACATAATTCCAGAAGAAAGAAGCTCAGGGCATGAAGCAGATTTGGGTACGAAAAGGAGAGCAACCACCAGCTTTGCCACAACCATTCCCACTGAAGCAAGCTAACCATGCTAGAAGAAGCACCAAGAAATGAGGACCAACTCAATCCTACAATCTTCGACAAATTTGGGTACTAAAGCAATCCATGAAGGCCGGCCATAATAACGTATAAATTTGGGTGCCAAAGAAATTAGCTGCAGCTCAACATGGGCGATTACAAATGTGGGTACCCAGGGCACTCTTACATGCACAAAACAATATGATCTCCTTCATGAGAAAAATCTCAGCAAAGAAACCACGAAGAAGCAAGGGTCGAAACCATGGACCGAGACCAAAAGAAGATATATTCATCTCCTCACCGGTATTGAAAAGACAACTAAAAAGGGTATGGGTGTGGAAGCCAAAAGTACCAATAGTTTCCACAGAGCCAAAGAGCCAACCACGTTGGATACCAAAATTCAAAAACCACCCAAAGATAAAGAGGACAGAGCTTATGTCTCTAGGGCCAAATACTATCCTGAAATGGATCCCTAAAAGAAGGATTACATCCTTTCAAGATCCACTCGCTACCTCCAACAAAGACTACATCAACATCCACGAGCAACATTGAAAGCCTCGACATGCAACAACCATGTGCCTTTGGCATAACCTTGTCTTTTGCACCATTCAACTCATGCATTTCCAAAGTATGCATTAATATAGGGCCACATTACATGGCCGTGCATAGACACAATTGAGAATCTCAGGCACATGAGATACACTTGACATATGTAAAATATTTTAGTGATTCTAACACCTTTCTTTTTGTTTTATTCCATTGTTAAAAAAAACGACAGGTCAAGAGTGTGCGCTTGAAGAATCTCTGATGCGAACCATCAACACGAACATCCATCGACACGAAAGACAAGCCATTGGTCAATCATCACGATGGGCATACAACACGAAGAGTGAAGATTGATGGACCTTTTACCATGGTAAGAATTGCCTACTTCTGCAACACCACAACCATGATAGATTAGGAAACCTCTTCGTCAGAATACCCTTGAGCACTTAGCTCAAGACCCCATTTCTTGCACCATACTACTTCCAATGCATTCCCCAAGTACGCACACATAGGGCCACATTACAAGGCCATGCACAAGGCACATATCTTGTTAAACACATGCACTAATGCACTTACCCATCATCCATTATGGGTTACAAGTACTTGGCATGAAAATGAGGAAAGCTATCCTTGGAAGAACCAGAGGACATCACGGAGACAACAACAAGCGCAAGGAAGCAATCCACCATGAGAGTTACTCATAACCAACATTGACAACCTCTTTTAAGTAGCTCACAATTTTTGAAAGCTCACAAAGACACCATCAAGCTGGAATGCAAGGACGAAATACATACAAAGGTAGCAGTGACAAAATGAAGAACCAGGCAACTGCCCAAGATACGATTGGAAGATGGACCGCTCTTGTGGATACATGATGGACACTATCTCTCCAAGCACCATGGACCAACCACTACAACAAGGGTCTGTCAGGGACGACAAACTCTGGGGGGGGGGGAGTGTTGACAGTCAAGGTCACGCACAAGCATGGAAGCGCATCAATGAAGTGGACACACAAGAAGAAGGAGCATGTAGGGAGCTCCAAGAAGCACATGTCAATTTTTCATAAGAAATCCCTATAAAAATAGTGATTTTTATCACTAAAAACCATTGTAAATACCTTTTTCTATTTTTACAACTCCATTTTGTTCAAGCCAAGGAGTCCTTGAGCTTGAGGAGTATTAGAAGTATCATCCTACCAATTTTCATAATTTTTAGACTCCGTTTGAGCCCCCAAATAAGCCCTGGAACCTAATTTTTAATTAGACCAGACACTATGTCTGGACAGGGCCAAAACCACTCAAAAAACTATAAAAAGGGCTGGAGAGCTCATTTTTGGGGTTAGCTTGTTGTAGATTTCAGCTTTGTAAGAGAATTCTTTTGTGATCGAAGTCCTTCCATTGTTCCACTCTTTGCTCTTACTTTGTGCGCGTGTGTGTATGTGTGTGCATGCTTGTATGCTTTCACTCACGCACTTGTGCACTTCACTTGCTCTTGGTCTTCGTACCGGTTCTCACGTCTCCCCGGATTGACATTTATGAGGTGAAGCTCCTCACGTTGGTACTTGCCATTGTGCTAGAGTGACAATAGGGTTTGCAAATTGAGGATGACATTGTATACATTGAAATCCCAAGGGCATGTACCAAAGGTAAATTGATTTTTTTTCTTTCCATAGACTTCAAAAGGATTGCTTCTAATGTTTGTATGTATGTTTTCAAGCAAGATAGAAAATACTTCTTGATTTTCCTATATGTCAATGATCTTGTTATTACAAATGATTACTCAAAATGTTATAGGAAACAAGAAAAATATGAGCATTCAATTTGAGATCTAATTGGGGCCAATGCATTATTGCTTAGATATTGAAGCTTTGTAGAACCAAAAAAGATCTTCATCAACAACTAATGTATGTTTGGGAAAACTTGAAGATATTTGGGATGAGTGAGTATGAAGCAATGGTATCACCTATGGATACCAATGCAAAGTTAACCTCGAAAGGGATCACTTGTTAATGCATGTAGACAGAGGAAAATGGTTGGAAATCTAATTTATTTAAAGTAAGACTAGGCCTAATATAGATTATGTTTTAAGTCTGCTTAATATAGCTTATGTTTTAATTGTGCTAAGCAAGCCCTCAAATCAAGATCAAGAAAATCATTGGTGTACAAGGATGCAAGTCTACATTTTGGTATCGAATACACCTCAAGGGATTCATCAATCGACTACTATGATTCAAATTAGGCTAAGGGCATTAACTGCATAAAGTTAATTTCTATTATTTCTCACTTAGTTTAAGAATCTTTTATGGGAATAATAAGAAGAACTAATTGGCATTATAATCAACAAAATTTAAATACAAAGCAACATGTTTTACGACATGTGTGGGAGTTT
Source organism: Ceratopteris richardii (assembly GCA_020310875.1). Taxonomy (NCBI): domain Eukaryota; kingdom Viridiplantae; phylum Streptophyta; class Polypodiopsida; order Polypodiales; family Pteridaceae; genus Ceratopteris; species Ceratopteris richardii. The sequence goes on along the minus strand of CM035418.1, from coordinate 163,889,958 downwards.
TCATAAGGAAAATTTCACAATAAAGAAAATGAAAATCAATGAAGCTGCGCTGCCCCTTTGAAGTGCCACACTCAAAGTCTCATGGAAACAACAAAGAACCTAGTATTCCATGCTCAAATAAAGTTCATTCAAATTCAATACCATTCCGTTTATGATCCAAATGATGAAGTAGTGGAGCATGAATATTATTCTACATCAAACAATTACATTAAGCTTTTCACAAAGGCATTAGAAAATGATTAATTGGCTCTTTACCTTCATCGATCTCGAGCTAGTACAAGACTATAGTCCACCTTTGTATGGACATTGGAGGGGGAGTACTAGAATCAACCTCAAATGGCCACCTCTCAGTAATTCAACATCTTATCCAAACTTATAAGTTTCCCATATGAAAATAAGCCAATGGACATCACTAGATCAAAGAGTACCCAATTTAGACTCTCGAAGGGGTTTAGCCCTTGTAGAGCATGATGGTTATGATGTGACATTGAGGAATCCAAACTATAGATTCTCATAGTCATGAAGAAAACCATCCTCTTCATGGTGTGGGATGACCCGCTATCACATGGATATAAAAGGAGAGCCATTCCAACCCTATGGGCTTATTTTAATCATCATTTACCATATATCATTCAAATCATCATTAAGGATTGCAAGAGTACATAGGTGATGAAGCCACGTACTATTTTCTTGTATTTCTCTTGGCAAGTTTTGTAACAAAGATTATGATTTCTCTTGGCTTCCCTCTTTTCCCTCTACGCATTATCTTTTTCAACTTTGAGCATAGAAAGATACCTTGTTCACAAAGCATGGCAAAAAATCATAGGCATGCATAAGAGTTATTAGATTTAATCTAAAATGCAATCACTAACCATAAGTCCTCCTAAAGAATGGTCTATCGAAAAATCTCTTTTCCTTGCAGGCAAAAGAAATTTCAATTGTAAGAAGCCCCCACTTTTTAGACATCATAGAGTGTTTTTCCTTAAGAGCAACAGGATTAAAAACAAGTGGGCCCTACACGAGGGGGACAAGAGGGTTCTCAACTTTCTTTGTAAAGTTCTCTAGTAATATATAAGAAACCCTTGCTTTGTGAGTTTGGGGGTCTCATGGGTACTAGGTCCATTCACTTGTACAATTATTATTTCCGTTAATTAAAGTTTGAGAGAGTAGACTACTACCAAACTTCCTTTTGAACCATATGTCCACTCATCACTCTCTAACCACACATAATTCCCATATCTCCCACTAATTTCATACCAATAACTAAGTTAAAATAGTTACATGAAACTAATTCCTTTTTTAGTCATTGGGTGACTGAACTGAAAAAAACAGAGGGATGCTAGTCCGTTCGGATCACCTCTTCTTTCACCGTACAGCTCAGCAACGACACTTTCCACTCCGGCAAAAAAGCACATATATGACCAAATTTTGGGTCACTGATTGTCCATGTGCTCTCTCTCTCTCTCTCTCTCTCTCGGACTTTTGAAGAGAGGTATCCAAAAGTACGAACCAGAGCAGGAAGCCTGGTGACCACAGTTTTCCCAAATATCCTAACCACCCTGGACACAGCTACTACTCTCAAGGTCATATCTTCCAGACGTGTTGACTTCAACCTAAAAATCGTTCTTATTTTCAGATTATTTGCTGCAACGAACTACCATAGTTCTCTGCCAATAAGCGGTCGCAAACAGGGCCAAAATTTCACGGCAAGGACAAAGTGTCATATGAGAGGCGAAATTTTGCTTCTACCTTTCATATGAAAAACTTTGAAAAATCCACAGAAAGTTTCACATATAGATCTACATGAAAAATCCACATATAGATCTATAAAAAAATGACAGGCAAATTACCAATCCCAGCCTGTCATTTGACGTTTGACAGAAAGTTTCAAAAAACACCCGTTTTTGACAGACAAAATGGCATTACCAATCCCAGCCTGTCATCTGACAGAAAGTTTCAAAAACCACTTGTTTTTTACAGACAAAATGCCCATCAATTTTAGGCCCTCATCGCATAGCATATGTTCCAGTCCGAGCCTGCGTAACCTAGTGGTTAAACACCTTGAGTCTCTGGGAGGAAGTCCTGAGCTCAAGTCTTGGCTGGACATACGATAGGTGCCTCTAACCTTACAAAGTTGGGTGTGTTAGTAGTGAGTTTTCAATTCATAGTACTCTCAAAAAAAAAGGCATATGTTCCATCAAATACATTCCTCACTGTAATTATCAATTAACTTAAAAATCCATTTCTAATACATCAAATGTTGACTTCTGTCTAAACAAAGTCTATGAATTAGCTTAAAAATGCATTTCTAAAACATCAAAGGTTGAATTCTGTCTAAAAAATGTATATGTACAGATTGTATCTTGTTAACACTGCAACAAACTACCACATTTCTGCAAAGAAGTGGTTCAAGACTCAAATATGCTGCAGCTTGCAATTCAAGGTACTCATCAACATGTTCATTTATGCAGATAAACTAGAAAAGTTGGCATAAGCTGTAACTTTTTTACAGTAAAGGAAATCACTGACAAAAGATGAATGCTGCTATAATAATTTGCATAATCCACGTTCGATGGACTCTTAGAATAACTCGATCGTCAGGAAAGTTTGTGATGCGATTTGTAGTATGCCATCAAATGTATGAAAATTGTAGTCTTCTATACAGCTGTATACGAAAATCGGACTCAGGGTTCACTCGCTTTCTGTTAGGCGTTATCAAGCACACTTTGGACGCAGCTTTCTTCTATCATTGTAGGGCATGTCACTTGACATCCGAAACGTAGGCCTTAGAATCAAAATGAAGATTCAAAATCACAATCCAATACGCAACTGTGATTTTTTTCTGAGTCGGGAATGGCTCAGGAGTACGCAACTGTGCATGAAAAGTAGATTAGGTTTTCATCTGACCTATTCGTTTCGATATTATCAGGGTTTTTTTTTCACACACCTAAAGACCCCTGTATCGACCACTTTTCAGGTGGTTAAAGACAGGCCGTTTGCAGGTCTTCTATCTCGGAAATTCGATCCAGGGCCAAGGTGCTTTACCACTACACGACGCAGGTGTTTAGGGGAAACAGTTCTCTTCATCCATGTCATTGCTTCTCATTTCTGATGCAATTTGTAACGCCAAGAATATATCGAAACGAATCTACTATGCAGCTATCTGTATTTGAAAATCGGACTCAGATTCAATGGTCTATCTGTCGCGCATGTAGCTTAGGCATAGGTAATACAAGTAGTAGGTTATAGAATCTAAATCAAAATTCAAAAGTACAATCCATTGAGCAGCTGTAAATGAAAATCAGTTTAAGTTCTCGATTGCCCATGAGTTTCGATGGTATGAGGAAGTGCTTAGCCCAAGAAGGCCTATTTATTCATGTCACTGCATGTCGATAGCGGTGCAAATGGTGGCATGCCATAAAAACATAAAAATTATAATTTACCATGCAGCTATCATTGAAAATTGAATTAAATTTACAGTCATCTTTTATTCTACGTGTTATCGAGAATAACTTGGAGACAAGTTTCTATCATAATAGGTCAAAGAATCTATCGAGCTTCAAATTACATCAATCACGCAGCTGTGAACGAAAATCACAACAGATCTAAGAGTGCCCGTTTGTTTCGATGTTATCAGCATTGCTTAGTCATAAAAGTTATCCCCATTCATATCACTGTCTAACAGAAAAAGAAAGAATCAAGTACACATAGCCCATCAATTGTACTTGCAGAATGAGGCCCCCTGAAACCGAACTGGTGGATTAAGAAGGTAAAAGGGGTCGAAAAGAGGCCATACTACATAGGTTCAAAATTGCGGTGATTACAGGGTCCAAAGCATTGTCATGTGGTTATGGAGAATCATGAGACAAGGAAGACACAGACACAGAGAGAGAGAGAGAGAGATGTCGAAAGATATACATCCAGTTTACACTCAGAAAACGGGAATCTGCAATAAAGAAACACAAGTTACTGAGAAAGGAAGGGAAGCGGTCATGGGGTAGGAAGGAGATGAAAAGGAGGGAGAGGGATCTCATTCTGCACTGCTTCAGCTCAACTCATACAAGTGAATACGGAACGCAAAAACAAAATTTAACGCTCCGATCAGAGTACATACGCTTACTGCAATAAAAGTCCTGTTCAACAGGGAAGGAAGTAAATAATATTTCACAATGTACTGTTCACTGTTTGCAAGGAGTGAAAATTTAGGTAATGTAGGAAACAAGGAGACCTTGAGGCGTATATAAACAGATCATGGATCGGTAGTAGGGTTCACGAGTGTATACACATTTGGGTAGTGGAAGTCCCACGAAATTTAGAGCGCCATTGAATTCCTTGTCCTCTTTATGGAGAGAAGCACAGAAGAGTGTGTGCTTGAATAGAGCAGAAAACCATTTCCTTTACTAGTCTCTGCTCTGAATCTCCCATAAATGCTTACTACAGTTTCATCCAACATCAGACCCATTCAAGCTTCTGCTTCAAGAATGCCTTGTCCAAAACTCATTCCCAAACCCTTCAATTTCTCATTCGACAGCACACAAGGGTTGAATGATTCCAATCTGCAATAAACCAAAGCACAGACTGTCATAAACTCACTACGGCAAGATTATAATTTCAAGGTGCAAAACCATGACTTCCCTACAAAAACATGTCATGTCTACCAATATGCATTTCACGAGAAACGAAACCCAATGACCGAATGAAAACATGATACAAGTTCCAGCATCAAAATGAAAAGCAACACAGACATTGCTGCCACAATATAATGCTTCGCACAGAAAAAAATGAAATCTAAAGTGAAAGTAGCAACACTGGTAATCAAAGACCACACATTGCTCAGATGAGGTCCTTTCTTACTTTAAGCAGGAAAACTTTCTAGGCATCCTAAACTAAACCAAAAAAATGATGTTGCTCCAAAAGCGCCTACCTTTTATCAATTGGATGATTGGGATACATCTCCCTTGCAGCTTCCAAGATATCAGCCTTGCTGAGGAGTTTCTCAAAGCAGATGTACCGGCCTGCAGCCTCGTCCACCTCAAACGCTAGAACATGAGCAGCTGCAAGGTCGTCCACATGTACATAAGCGAAAATCCCACTTTGATCTAGCATCCTCGAATTCGTGCAACCCCGCAAATGCCTGGGTCCAACAACTGTAGCAGGATTCATGACAATTAAATCCATTCCTCTATCCCTAGCAAGCGCCCATGCAGCTCTTTCAGATTGGGTCTTGGATAAGGCAGCCCACATCTACATAACAGAAATAATAAGAGTGATATAGCGCACAGCACAAAACGACTTCGTCATCATAAGAACCTCCAGTTACTCTTCATGTACCTTCTGTTTCCTACAAAACTCAAGGTCGCTCCAGTTTCTTTCATCTAGGATAGCCCCCGATAAGTAGTACTGTCTATCCCAGAGTATAGAGGACAAACAGGATGTGAGCACAAGCTTACGAACGGTGGGGATGCTTGCACATGCCTCAACAATATTCAGCACGCCACTCACTTCTGTATTAATAAGTTCTACCTGCAATCACGTCCACAAAGTCGTCAGGAAATGTTCTAACCGCGAGATCACCTCTCTTAGTACACACAAAACCAACATCCCATCTTCAAGATGCACATCTGTTAAAGGATGTGCACAAGTAACAACTCGTCTACGAGGGCATCACCAAATCATGCGTAAACACTGTTTAAGCCCAATTGTTGTAAGCAGTGAATCGAGGCGAATACGATTAGCCAATAAGCACTTGAAAATTGACTGCCTCTGAGGTTGCAGCATTCATGAAAGGTCACCCGTACGCATGACATGCATGGAAATGTAAAGATTAACAGTCATTCAATAGACACTACAAAGTCCGGCAACCGATCTAACCAAACGCAAAAGCGTAGACAACGAAACGCAAGTATGTAGACAACGTGCGTGGATAGAAAGATTAGAAAGATCCGTGCTTACAGGGTAGTCCCGAGTGCCGTTGATATCATAGTTAGGAGCAGGCACATGAAAAACGCCAACGCATCCCACAAAAAGATCAGAAAGACTGCCATAATCGAGCAAATCCACTTCTGCGAACTGTAGCTTGCCATTGGCCTCAGGCAGTGATTTAAGAAGCCGAAGGTCCTCTGCGAATCATATGCCCATAAATGCGTGAATCAACATCAGTTCATCCTTCATATCTAGAGTTCACAACGCCATCTCTCTCTCTCTCTCTCTCTCTCTCTCTCTCTCTCTCTCTCTCTCTCTCTCTCTCTCTCTCTCTCTCTCTCTCTCTCTCTCTCTCTCTCTCTCTCTCTCTCTCTCTCTCTGACGCACACATCCACAATCGCATATAGAACTAACAAACGCACCTTGACCGTGCGGAAGTGTGGACTTCACATGGTAGCCTTGTTGAAGAAGAACCTTCACAATCCAGGTTCCGAGAAAGCTCCAATTTCCTGTGACGCAAATCAGGTCATTTTCTTGTGCTTTGGAACGACGAGGTAACGCAGGACGCCCAAGGTTGAGCTTCCGCAGACCCATGCTAGGGAGAAAACCTTGCAAATGATGCGGGTCAGCGGTTCAGAGATTTAAGGCAAGAACCAAGATTGCCAACTAAAGCAGCCGTGATCGTTGGTCTAGTAGAAGAAGAAGCAGCAACTGAGTTATGAAAGACAGCATTAATATACTACTCGGACACGGATCATCTGTACATGTGAGAGAGAGAGAGAGAGAGAGAGAGAGAGAGAGAGAGAGAGAGAGATGCGTGGTTGGAGGTTAGACGGGTGGGTGTGAAGGCGTGTAGTGCGTTTATTGCGAGGGGTTAGTTCTCGTTTGCTCGAGCAAACACAGGCACGAAAGTAGAGAATGAAACGAGGAAGGCGCCAATCACATGCCCTCTGAAATTATGAGCTGCCATAGCATGGCACTTAAAGAATCCATCAAGATTCTTTTGGAAGAGTATACAGTAGATGGGCACCCATGATCTGACCTCCTTGACAGCATGATAGTAGATGGGAACTAGACAATCGCCATTGATGGGCGCCTTCTAAGCGCCAAGCAGGTGGACAATCCGACCGTCGAAGTATCATCGTGGATCATGCAACACGACGAAAAGTATAGCACAATTATCCAATTCACATAGGAAAGGCTCTTTTTTTTATTAAACAAAATCAAATTAAAGAGAAAAAAGGTTCACAACTTTCCAAGGCCTCAAACGCAAGAAAGCCATAGAAAGTTCGAAAGAGTGGGCACCACAAACATAAGCACGTGTCGGCCATAGAAAGCCTAGTACAAAATTACACAAGCAACATGGCTTTTTTACACTTAAATCTTAAAAGCATGGCTTATGTTCTTTATGTGGCAAAGGAGAAGAAGATTTTGTTCACTTTTCTCTCAACTCAAGTGTATTAATCCGAAAAAGTTTTGGCCATTCTCAACAAATGTTGTTTTTTCTTTAGAGAATGAAGAAGAAAGTCTTAATGCAGGTCTATTGCAATCATATCAGGGAGTAGGATCCGAAAAAGTTACAATCACATCATAGGGCCGGATTCCACTGGAAAAGATACTACTCTATCTGAGGGAGTGTACCATACAAAACCTTTTTTCATAATACAGTGACAAGAGGGTAGATCTCCATTGATAAGGCTTGAGATTACTCAAGGCCAAAGAGGTTTAACATCTTCTAGGGCAGCATCTTTTACATAGTACAAGCTTTTGACAGAGAGTCTTTTAATCTCATATTTACAAAAATTCAAATGGTCTTTATGGCCATTAAGAAAAATCTATTGATTCCTACTAAGCCAAATGCTCCAAAGAATCTAGGCTCTCCAACCTTGCCACGACACAATATCCATCCTATTGCATACAACAAGGACAAACTCCTTATATCTAAGAGAAGGTATGCAGCAATTTGACAATAGTTGTCCAGAATCTTCCAAATCTTTGAGCATTCCAAGAGTTAATCAATAAGTGGGCTAAATCCTCCTCCCTTCCATAGAAAGAACAAAGATTTGTATTAACATTAACTTTCCTAGCTTTATTCTGTGTCCATATTCCATTGTGTATGATCATCCATTGAAGAACGGAGTGCTTAATAGAGAGAGGGAAGGCCCAAATGCACAAAAAATTGTATCTCCATTGTTTACTAGTCCAATGGATCATCCATCTCCTATTGAGCTTGTCCACTACATTAATAATATTATGTTTTGTCAATGTGCATATCCATCATTTTATTTTGAGTACACTCTTGTAGCTTGCACTTCAGCAACCTGTTTTGCCAGATAAGAACCTCTTTACATGCAAAAAACAAACCAATCACTTCATAAATAAAATTAGCTTTAATCCACTCACCATTGTGGAAAATAAAGTTCCAAGAGTTGAATCCTGCTCTCCTGCAATTATTCATTTTAATGTTTAAATCAGCATTCTCCCAAAACATAAGCCAATCAGTCTGTATGGAATCTTGTAATAAAAAAGAAGAGTTAGTAATAAACTTAGGATTAAGTGAATAATTTTGCTTTATATCAATCTAGGCTTTCCACATATTACAAATCAACTTGTTGCCTTAAGGAACAAAAACAAGAGGAGAAGTAATGATGTTCCATAACCCATTATTTTTCCAAGCTTTATAATTTTTTAGGTAGAAACTAAAGCAATTTCTTTTAATCATACAAGCCCAAAAGTCATTAGAGGTGGTAGCTCTCATGATCCACTTGGCTGTCATATTTTTAGCCATTCTAGGACATATGATGTCCATACCTCCTTCTTCTTTGGACATGTAGCAAATTTTTTGACTTTAGGAGTAGATTTTCCAACTTTCATAACCCTGGAGCAGTTATTGTTCCCTCACCATAGAAATCTCCTAGACAAAGAAATAACCTACAATATTTGCTCTTTAGAAGGCATACAATAGGAAATAAAATAGGTCAGATGGTAGAATATAATGATTAAGAACAAAGACCCTATGGGTCAGATGACAGAATTCTCCTAAGTTTTCTCTTGAGGACTTGAAACAAAAACTCATGAATGATGTGTGTGCCACTCTCCTCCCATCCATTATATCCCTATGCATTCAAAATAGTAATGCTCTGGAATGATCTAGTGTCGACATGTGGCCACCATGCAACACACGCCCCCATTACCATTGAATATCTTAGGATATCCACCGAGCTAGGGACCTTGGCTATGGCTAGCCCTTGTCCCACACACACATGGAATGGCCTCTGTGGACCAATTTTTAACACTCTCTCCCCCTTCTAAAGATCATTGTCCTCAATGATCAATTAGGGAAAGTACTTGCAAACCAGAGCTTCTGATTCCCAAGTAGAATCTGTAAGCGGTAATCCTCTCCAAGCTATTATATACTCTTGGATGACATGGTTTCTCAACCGTTTCTACCTCCGATCTAGTATTTTATATGGAGAATGATATCTGATATCATTTCTTGCAAAGAAACAATACCCTCTATTAGATTATCCTCCCTGGAAATATACTTTCTAAGTTTACTGACATGAAACACTAGATGGACTCTACAATCTAAAGGAAGATCTAATTGGTATGCAACATCACTAAGCTTCTTAACTATCTTCTAAGGTCCACAAAACCTCGATGAAAGCTTAGTACAATTCCCTATGGATAGTGAAGTAGATCTAGGTAGCACTTGAAGAAAAACTCTATCTCCTTTCTCAAAGAATCTAGGAGATCTCTTCCTGTCAACATATTCCTTTGCTCTATCAGCTGCTTGTTGCATCTTGGCTTTGGCTATTTCTAAATTTTCTTAGACGTTCATTAGGAACTCCGATGCACTATGACATTTCTTTGGTATTCCTATGGTACTAAAGAGCAATGGGATTCATGCCATAATTCATCCCAAAAGAAGACAATCCTATCACTTTATGAGGTCTATTATTGTAAACAAACTCTACTAAAGGCAAGTAACTATCCCAATTTGTTTGCATCTCAGACACATATGCTCTCAACATGTCCTCTAGAATCTAGTTGACCCTCTCATCTGACCATCTATCTGTGGTTGGTCACTGTAGCTCAGTGATGAGTAGCACCTCCTTTAATGTCAATCCGGGAAGACATGAGGATGGTATGAAGACCACGAGCAAGTGGAAGCACAAGTGCGTGAGTGAGAAGCACACAAGCATGCACACACATACACACACACGCGCACACACAGTAAGAACAAAGAGAGCAAGACAATGGAATCACTTCTATTGCAAGAAAGTTCTCATACAAGCTCAAACTACAAGAAGCTCCCCCAAAAATGAGCTCTCTAGCTCTATTTATAGTTCTTGACTAGCTTTGGCCCTGTTCAGACCTAGTGTCCGGCCTAGTTAAAAATTAGGTTCCGGGGCTTATTTGAGGGCCCAAACAAGATCTAAAAATTATGAAAACTGGCAGGCAACTACATCTAAGGCTCCCCAAGCTCGAGGACTCCTCGGCTTGTACAAAATGGAGCTACAAAAAGGTGAAAAGATATTTACAAGGGTTTGTAGTGATGAGAATCACTTTAGAATGATGTTGGGGTTTTTGGAAAAAATGAAGGGTAGCCTCAATGCTAGATCTGCATATGTGTCCATACTTGCTTCTTCCCGCATCCTGTCAACACTCTTCCCCCCCTAGGGTCTGTCGCCTCTGACAGACCTCTTTTCCGCTGTTTGATCAATGTATGTTTGCAGGAGGTCCGTTGCCACTTCGTGTTCTTTGATTTTTAAACCTCTGATGAGATCTCGTTGCAAGGCCTCCCAATCCACTGTACCAGGCATGTCAGGTTGTGGCATCGTGTAGAGCTCGGAGTGCATCGTTTGCTCACATGCAAAGAGATGGAGTAGATGCGTGGGCCGTGGCGCAAATACCTCTGAATGTGCTTCCCAAAACCCCGTGGTGAACATGTCGTCAAATGTTTGCTTGTAGCAGGCAGGGAGATATCTTATGCGTGCATGCCATGCGTAAGCCACTCGTATGCTCGGGGTTGTGCTCATATCATATAGCAGGTCGTAGTTACCATTGATAAACCCTGGAATAGGAGGTTGAATATGGCATACATTGCGAAAAGTTTTGAGTACGACCTGCATCATGTCGAAGATCTTGAGCATCATCTGGGCAGCGACATCTGGCATAGGGTGGAGGCGTGGTATCCAATGTCTGATGGTTGCAATCATGTATGACACTGTAGGAGTACCGGTTGGGGGGGCGATAGCGGGGTAATTGAGCCATTCCTTGCAGTTTGCGTTATTCTGAACCTTGATGGCAAAAGCTTTCCATGATCGGCGTCTTTGCACTGGCCCAAAACACGGATTGTACCTCAAATGCATGGGGGCATGATCCCATGTTCGAAGCATTTCTGGGTAAGTTTCGAGTAACTTTTGCCTCCACGTTGGTTGGAATATGACCCCTTTTCGTGCCGCTTCTGGTATGTCTTCTGGTTCGAACTGTGTGGCAAATGTGGGGCACTTGTTGGTGACCCGTTTGATTTCTGCATTGTAGTCAGCTAACAGTACAAAATAGGGCTTGTATTGCAGTTCTGAACTAGTGATAAGGCGTCTAGGGGCGATGTGTCTGAAGTATTCTGAGTGAAGGATGGTGTCCTCAATGGCCTTCATTGCCAGCATCTGAGTGGATATCCGCTCCTGATGAGTTTTCCCCATCTCCTCTACTTGTTTCATCCATGCCGATGGGGGTTCCTCATAGGTATCTTGGCCTTCTTCTGTTACGCGTCCTCCTGGAAATGGTTGAGGCTCGTAGGCGTCGACTAATGCTTCCTCCACTGGGATGGTAACTGCTTCTTCTTCTGACGGTTGCTCTGGGGGGGAAGGGGGTCGTTCGTACTGCATCAACTTCAGCTTTAATTCTGCGATCTGCTGCTGTAATTCCAGCACGTCATTGGGCGTTGAATGTTCAGGTTCGGTGGAAGTAGCAGCGTCCGTCATTTCTTTATGTTCTTGTCGGTGTGGTGTAGACTCTTGGGGTCTCTGTACGTCCTTTAGCTGGTCGGCAAGCTGATCATGTGCTTCTAACAGATTGGCATATGTTTCCAAGATTTGTTGTATGCTTTCTGATGGGACCGCTTGAAATTTGACCGGGTCTATGGGTGCTCCCGAGGTGTTTTCCATGGCAGCCTCGAGGTTCTCTTGGTTTTGTTGTTGAAGCCGTCTATTCTCTTCTTGCGCTGCTGCCAGATGTCGTCGTAGCAAAGCCATGTTTCGTTGAAGCCGTGCATTGCGGCCCATTTGATCGTGCAGCTGTTCCTCCATGGCTTTGCTCTCTTCCATATGTCTCGCTTTGAGTTGCGCATTTTCCTGTTCGAGGGCGGAGATCTTGCTTTGTGACTCCGTATGAATGAACTCCAAAGCATTGACACGCTCTTGGAGTGTTGCTGAGAGGGTGCAAAGCCCTTTGTTATTTTCTTCCAATAATGTATATTCTTGCTTAAGCTGAGTGGCAGCTTCAAGCATCGTGTCGAGTGCAAGACTAAATGAGGTGGACCATGCAGGGGGTTGGGACGTGGGAATGGGGAAAGTGGATGTTGTGCCTACTGTGTGTGGAAGTGGTGATGTGAGTGTAATAACCGGTGATGGTGTTGTGAGAACAGTGGTGGTGGGTGATCCAACGGATGGTGAGATGTCCATGGGATCGGACATGAGTGAGTGTGATTCGTGAAATGTGAACACCGGGACGGTGGGTGGTGTGATAGTGGTGGCCGTGAATGTGGGGGAGTGAATTTGGGGATGGGACTTTGTCTTATGTTCCTCAACCTGTTGAAGAATGTTTACAAGGTAGGTCCAGAAGGAGGGTTGGGTGGTTAGTGTGGTGCTCGAGGCAGTTACAAGGGACGGGGTAGGTAGGGTTTGGGGGGGAGGAAATGGAGGGGTGGAGGGTAAAGGGAAGGAAAGAGTCTGACTAGTGACAGATGGTTGTCCAAAGGCATGGGGGAAGAAAGGATGACCTAATTGAGGTTCAAAAGCCTGAGTGACAGAGATGGATGAGGGTGAAGGGAGGAGAGTGGAAACGGGGGTGTGTACAATGGTCTCACTATAGGAGGAGAATGTTTGTGTAGAAGGACACATGGAGAGAGGCTCTGAGGGTGGGATAGGAGATGATGGGGGAGATGGGGCATGCGTAATTTCCTCCGGTTCATCATTGTGCCTAGGGCTAATCATGTGCACATCTTCTGATGTGGATGTAGCTAATGCGGTAGATACTTCCATCTGAATCATCTTTCCTTGTCGCGGCCGTGTATCAATTCTTCTTTGATCATAAGCAGGGTTCTCTTGACAGACCATGGTTCTCATTGCTTCACTGATGCCACAGGTGTCCGCCAGTAGATTCAGCGATTCTACAAACTGGGGGTCGATATGCTCTGACTGTAACATCTGGTTTACTAGGGCCCTATTTGCTTCTTCTGACATTTTATGGCGGCTTTGTACCTGCTTGATTGTCTGGTATAATCGTTTGAGCTGTGCCGTATATGCAGGGGCTTCGTCTTCACTCTCTTCTGGGTTATTCCTTGGTGCCTGCTCCTGAGTTTGTGTATTTAGTCTTTGAGGGGATTGCGTCACTCCTAGCTCCTGTACGCTGCTTGTCTCGCCTCGTGCATGTTCTCTTTGGGTAGATGTCCGCGGATCGACATTGTCAGGGCAATCTTCACTGTCTGATAGATGAGCCGTCTGCAGAAATGTTTCAAAATCAAAATTTGGGTCTTCGGTGAAAGTGGCCATCGCTGCAAATTCTGCGTCGGTAGGTAGCGGAGGGGCAGAGGGGGTGGGCTGTACCACCTCTCTTGGTTGAGACTCCTGGAGATGAATTGTGATTGGTGCCACCGGGGCTTCCGCTCTAGTGGAGACTTCGGTAGTGGTTGCTGGAGGGATCAAGACTTGTGAAAGGGATCCACGCATTCTTTTTGCAGGCTGACTCCCTGACTTTCGCCCCTTAAACAACTCCAGATGTGCATACTTTAGGGCTCGCGCAACTGGTACATCGTACGCCAGGCATCTGTAGATAATTCTAGTCAACGCACAGCAACCATGTAGAGTGGGTTTCCTCACCCCCCGCTTGCCTGCCTCATATACCTGATCTAAGATCCATACTGGCATCTTAATGGGCAAGCTGCCGGTCTCTGCTAAGTACAGTCCGTACCATATCTTCTTGTGAGGCTGAGTGAAACGGTCTTGAGCTGGAAATGCGAAGTGCTGGAGGCACATCCGCAGGGGTATGGCGATGTTGGGGGTGAGGGCGCACATGTCTTTGAGCTTCTTGACTCTATTGCTTTTCATTGATTCTGGTATCAGGGGGTCGCGATCTGAAGGCACATGAGTGCCATACATTTGAAGGGCTTCCCTGATTAATGTTACATTTAGTTCAAACTTCCTCATCTCCTCCAGATTAGATAAGGAGGGCACCCAGAATGTGCCTGAATGATCTTTGTCCCCGGTAGGTTTCATAGTAGCAATCAAGTAGTAACACCTGAGGAAGTCAGGTTTTGGTAGAGCTGCACTGAAGTAAGTTTGCAGTCCAGCCTTTCGCCAGATCTCTTGAAGGGGAGCTGCATTTTGTAAGGCCTCAAATTCTCTTGAAAAGAATTGGAAGGTCCACCAAACCCCTCCACACTCCATCTTGGACTCCCAGATGTGGTCCGCGTCTCCCAAATCCCCTGGCATTTCATTGAACCAATGGGAGTGCCCTTTTACTCTTTCAGTTAGCCCACTGGGTGGATCTGGAATAGGGATCCTTCGCACATTCAAGAATTCTTCGGGCCTAGCCGTTGGTGGAGCTTCCACTGGCATGGCATCCCAGTTGATAGGGGCACCAGATCCTGCCTGAGAGCTTGTGCCTGCCGCGGTTGCCATGTGAGTAGGTCGCTTATCTGCTGGAAGACGAAAGGCACATTAGTGTTGCATAGGAAACAAGATGTAATGATGTTCCCTTCACAATACTAACATGACAATCCCGGGGGTCAGTGGTTAGTGGTGAGGTGTTTATGATATGTGTGAGTGGTGATTAATGGTCAGTGTCATCCTAGATGCATACTTTGGTTATGCAATGGACTCGAGATGCTTTTGTGTTAGTGTGGACGGATTTACAGAATAAGGTCAGGGGGTTTAGTACACAGTTTAACTCTCCACACTTTGATACAGGAGTCGTAGCTCTTAGAGCTAAGGACAGGTGAAGATTTTAGTCTGAGTGTGTGATGTGGTTGGGACCTTGTGGGTACCCATTTCCAGACATTCCTGGGGTTGATGGGAGTGTGGGCAGTGAGAGGTGTAGGTATCTTGCCACTTCCTGAGTTGTTGGCCAAGAGTGCTTGTGAGAGCTGCTTCATCCTTGTGCCTGTGGTTGAAGTAATTTGGGCTTGTAAGCTAGCCTTGGGCACCCATATCTGTCTAGCACTAGGGATAGCCTTCATTGACCGCTTAGGAACCCAAATAGAGATGGTGTGCCTAGGGGTTATCCTAGGGGGCTTCTTAGTTTTGTTCCTTGATTGTGAGGCTCGTTTCTTGTCTCCTTGAGAATCTGCGATTGGAGCTGTAAGTCTCCCATCCTTGCATATCCAGACCTGCTTCACGCCACGAGATGCTCCCTGATGCGCGGGTTGGCGCTCCTTCCTCTTGATCAGCGGTCTCCCTCGTATAGAGTGATGTTCGGTCCGTTCGTTTAGAATCTCCTGTGGATCAATTAGGAACTCCTTCTTGGCTCCTGAACCTTCAGTGAGGTTGACATTCCTCTGCACCATAGAAGTTTGGACAAGCACATCGTGGTTATCTTCATATGGATTCCTGGAGGGACCAGGAGTTGTTGCCTGTTCTATTGGTTTGAGTGCTCGATTTTCTAATTCAATCGTGAGACGACTTTGGCCTACCCAAGCCTGAAGAAGTCCACTTCTTAGGTTCAGGTTGACTGCGTGATCATAGATCCAGTCTTGGCCTAATATAAGCGGTTCGGTCAGATCCTCGTCTTCACACACTAGCACTTTTACTGGCATGCGGACCTCTTGTATGTAGAGGGGAAGATCCACCTCTCCCATACAAGGGGTTTCAACACCTCCTAATCCTATCAGGTATGCTTCTATGGGTTTTACCTCCAACTGCAGCTGTTGGCAGTAAGAAAGCCGAACTGCACTTGTGGCTGCTCCTGAATCTATCAAGGCCCTCACGCTTGTTGTGTTGTCCTTTTGTCCTATTTCTAGGGTCAGAAAAGGTCGTCGGTCTACTATCTTGTGGGTGCGTCCATCTGAAGCCTCACACATGGCCATGGGATAGCCGGGGGACTCTTCAGTGTTAGTCATAGGCTGGTCTCTTCCTTGTCTTCTCAACTTCATTCGTTTAATACGTTCTAAGGCCTCTGCCTGTGCTTCTTCTCGAATTCGTTTTTCCTCCTCTTTACGTTGCTTAGCAATATTGAGTCGGCTTAGCATCTCCTCCGTGAGGGGTTCCTGATACAGCTTGACTCTGCATCCGCTAATATAGTTTGGGAGGACATCCCCCTCTAACGTGGCTAGTTGTACTGCTCCACTCGTGGAGATCCTATTAATGATCATAGGTCCGTAGCCTCTCTTCTCTAGCTTTCTTGCGTGTTGTTTCAATGTGTAGACTAACACTAGATCTCCTGCTTTCAAGCCCTTATCCTTCACATGGGCATCAAAGTATGCCTTTTGCCGTTTCTTTGCAGCATAGATACCTGCTGCTGCTCGTAGCCTCGTCTCACCTAAGCGCTCTAGATCAAAGATCCTCGAGGACAACTCGTGTCCATTCCACTCATGCTCTCGTGCTACTCTTAAAGCTGGAATTAGGAAATCTAAGGGTAGCACCGCATTTTGTCCGAAGATCATCTGAAATGGGGTGGCATTGAGTACCGTTTTGTAAGCAACTCGGTATGCCCAAACAACATGGTGAAGTTGTTTGTCCCAATCAGAGCGTTTATTATTGACCAGTTTCGTCAATACGTTACACAGGATATTATTCGTGCTCTCGGCTTGTCCGTTAGCTTGTGGGTGATAGGGTGCAGACTTCTTATGTACCACCATGAATTCTTGAAGGAGGTTTTCAATGACCTCATTCAAGAAGTGCGTACCTCTATCACTAACCAACTCTATTGGTAACCCATATCTAGTGAACACATTTTCGAATAAGAATTTAGCCGTCGTTTGAGCATCATTCTTTGTCGTGGCTTTTACTTCCACCCACTTTGTAAGGTAATCTGTGGCTACAATAATATACTCTGCATGGGAGTTCCTAGCTGGGGGGTTGATGGGACCTACAAAGTCTATACCCCACTTTGAAAAGGCACGTCCTCCCATCATTGGCCTCAAGGGCATTTCATCTTTTCTTGTCGGATATTGGGCACGTTGGCATGTGTCGCAACTCTTCACATAGGTATGTGCATCCATATGAAGAGTGGGCCACCACAGTCCTGAAAATAGAATGGTCTTAATTACTCTGTCAGGCCCAAAGTGTCCACCTGCAACCCCGCTGTGTGCCGTTTCTAAGACTTTCAGGTAATCTGATTCATGTACGCACAGTCTTAGGTAACCATCCTTGCCTCTTCTGTATAGGTTATCCCCTACTAAAGCATAGTCTTGAGCCTCTTGCTCCATGCTTCGTCTTCTTGCAAGACTAGCCTGATTGGGTAATGTTCCCGATCTTATGAACTCGACCAGTGGAGTACTCCAATCTGGGATTAAGGACATGTGATAAAGAGTGGCATGCTCCACTGGGGGTCTCTCCTGGCACTCTGGACAGCTCTGGATCCACTCTTGTACTTCTTTGTCCATGCTAGGCCAATACACTCCTAAGCGTTTTAGATTCTGCAAGGTTCGTTGTTTAGAGTAGTGATTCCCTAGCGGTCCCTCATGGGCTTGTTGCAGCCAACTAGCATGTTCATCCTCCTCGACACAACAAGCTAACACCCCTTCTGTATCTTGCTTGTACATACTTCCAGCCAAGATTTGATACTTTAATGATTTTACAATTTCCTCTTTGCTTGTCTTAACATTTTTGTTTGCAGGCCCGAAGGTTAGGACTGGTACCAACTTATTTGCCCATTTAGGTACAACTTCTAAATTGAACAGATAAGCATCGGGCAACTCATCAGACACTCCTTGCGGTGGCTCTCCTGAAGTGATGCGAGAAAGATGGTCAGCCCTAAGATGGGTTCTACCTTTCCTGACAACCACTTCGAAGTCGTATTCCATTAGTAAGAGGAACCATCTTACTAAGCGGCCTGTATTGCAAGGTTTATTGACCAAATATAGTAACGCTTGATGATCAGTGAAAAACTTGAACTTGTTGGCCAACAGGTAGTGTCTAAACTTCTTCACAGCATATATCATGCCTAGGCCTTCTCTCTCCGTTGTGGTGTAATTTCGTTCAGCTGCATTTAATTGCCTACTAGCATAGGCTATCGGCAAATCTAGGTTTCCTTCACCTGTGGGTTGTGCTAGCACACATCCTATTGCATGATTGGAGGCATCTACATGGACATGAAAGGGTTTGCTCCAATCCGGAGTAGTCAATATTGGTGCTGTGCACAAACGCCTCTTCAGCTCATTGAAGGAAGTCTCGCATTCCTCGTCCCATTCAAAGTTGGCTAACAACCCATAAAGAGGTTTAGCTATGATGGCATACATGTGGATAAACCTACGGTAATATCCGCAATGGCCCATAAAGGCTTGTACCTCTTTCACATTTCTTGGTCTGGCCAACTCTGCTATTGCTCTCACCTTGTCTTCGTCTGTTGATATTCCATTCTTCGAAACAATGTGACCTAAGATCTTACCTTGGCGTACCATAAACACACACTTCTCTGGATTCAGACACACTCGATAATCTCTACACTTGTTGAAGATTTGCCTAAGCTCAGGGATGTGGTAACTCCTTTCTTGGGAATGAGCGCATAAATCATCCACATATACTTCTAAGCTCTTTCGCAAGAACTCTTTGAAGACATGACACATGAGTCTTTGGAATGTTGCAGGTGCATTGGTGAGCCCAAATGGCATCACACGAAATGCAAAGATTCCCCATTCTGTGGCAAAGGCCGTTTTGTGCTGATCTTCGGGGGCAATGGCTACTTGGTTGTAACCTGAAAATCCATCAAGGAAGCTGTAAACTTCCTTGCCTGCAACACGCTCCAAAAGATGTTCGGTGATTGGAAGAGGATAACTATCTCGGATCGTAGCGGCATTAACTTTTTTAAGGTTAATGCACACTCGCAATTTCCCATTCTTCTTGGGCACCACTACAATAGGGGACACCCATTCAGTGTGCTCAATCTCATAGATGAATCCGGCTTCAATCAGTCTGTCAATTTCCTCCTTTATTTTGGCCGCATAATTGTCATTATATGTGTAGGGTTTTTGTTTGGTGGGCTTAGCTTCAGCGGTCATAGGAATCGTATGAGAGCAGATCTCTGGATCTACTCCTTTCAAGTCTCTATAATGCCATGCAAACACATCCCTATATTCCCTTAATAGAGCTACAAGTTCTGCTTCTTCTTCTGCACTTAGGTCGTCTCCTATGTACGTACATCGCTCTTCGTTCCCTTCAATGGTCACTACAATTTTTTTGGTCTTTTCTTTATTGTCATATGCTTCTCCTATAATGGCCTCTCTCTTAGGCATTCGTACCAAAATTTTCCGGTCTTCCACTTCATATTTCTTGAAATTCTCTGGTACTTCGAACAATGATTCTTCCTCTTCTTGTCTCACTACTTTTCTTTTCCTTTTGACTTCCTTCACTTCCTTTCTTTGAATTTATCGTTTTAATACTCGTAAGGGGTTCTTCTTCTTTTTGGGTTAACCCTCCTATGTCTTCTAAGTAGTGTTCCTCTGAGTCGAAGTAAGTATCCATCACAATGGATTCTAGATCATCGTCCCTCTCTTCTTCTTCCATGGACTCACTAGGATCACACTCTTCCAACAAGGGCTGACACATGAACACTGAAATATCGTAGCCCTCCTCATCGCAATGGGGTGTCCATTGTTCCTCATTGATTGCAATGTCCATGGTAGCTAAGATTTCTGCCCAACCATGAGGCTCAAATTCCTCGTCAGGAAATATCATCGGAGTATAGGCTGGGTCTTTTATTGGTCTATCTCCTGGGGGAGCTCCTTCTTCTCTCGCTTTTCGGCGCTTTTCCTCTTCCTCCGCGACCTTGCACATCCACAAGTGAGTATCTTCATGCAACCAGGATGGTTCAGGTGAACTTCCAGAATGCACGGAGATAGAATCTTCTTTCGCTTTGTGGATAGGATTCCACTGTAGGGGTGGTACATCTCTAAAGGTGTGATCCTTCAGATTGACCTTGGTGGTGACCCCTAAGTGCTGTAAGTACAAGGAGTTGGTCCCCCAATCCTGTACTATTTGCAATTGTCGTAGGAAAGGTCTTCCTAGGATCATCTCGTAAACATTATTCTTCTCAAAGTCACATATGGCAAACGTATGTTCAAACTCTACACCACAAGTGGTTAGAGTTATCCTTTCAAGCAATCCGAGAGGTCTTTCAAAATGACCATCTGCCATTTGAAGTTTCATTCTCGTTGGTCTTAAGGTGGGTTTGCCCCATCGCTTCCACAGGGAGATGGTCGCGATAGCAACTCCCGCACCCGAATCCACAATTGCTTTGGTTGTGTAACCTTGATAAGTGATCGGAAGATAAGTGTTACCTTCTTCACCTTCGCTCATGTCTCCTATCTTGTCGAGAGGTATCTCGGGAACTTTCTGCTTAGGGCCTACTTTTGGTAAATTGGATTCAAGTTCTGGAACCTGATCCTTCACATGATTCCAGAGCTCCGGTTTTGCCTTGAGCAGCTCCTCTACAGTGAGGTGACATTGAACCTTAGTGTTTTTCACAACATCAGTGTTCCTGGGAATCACTGAGTCTTCATTTCTTACCAATATAGTGGGCGCTCTGATCTGGAGAGATTCAGATTCCCAAGGGCCTGTGAAATGAGGCAACTCTTGTAAAGAATTAGATTCAAAATCTAATCTCTCATCCTCTTGTTGCTCTGCTTGATCCCCATAGATAGAGGGAATGTCTTGGGGAAATTGATCATGAAGGTCATCAATCTCAGGAATAGGAGGGGAATCACCCTTTTCCTTGGCCCATTTCTCTTCTTGTATTTCCCGCAAGAACTCTGGAGAGTACTGTTGTATTGAAGGAGGTATTCCAGCATCCGTAGAATTAGGAACATAAGCTACCATTTGTGGTGAGCGTCCTCTTTCAACGACTGGTTGAGCCTGTGGAGGTAAAGAAACTTGTGATTTGTTTACCAACTGCTCTAATCTTTCTAGTAAGCCTTGGAAATGCAACTCTGGCTTGACAGAGTTTGTCTGATTGAACTTTTGGCTAGTCTCAAGTATAGCTTGAGCTTGTTCTACCATTTTCATGCACATCTTCATTCGTTCAATCTCTAAGTCGGCTCTAGGGTAACTCCTGTCTAGGTTTGCAGCTGTTGGCCCTTCTTGAAGTCGAGCCTGGTAGGCCTTGAACATCATGTCCAAGCCTTCAGGAGTGGGGTCAGCTAATACTGATCCTACTCGGGGTGGTGGGTGGGTTACGTGGGGTGTATTAGAGGGTGGAGGAATGGAGGGTGATGGGGGAGGTAATGGTGGAAGTGTGTAGGAGTGCGGTTGAGATGTGATCTCTGTGAGTTTTGCCTTGGTTTCTCTCAAGCTTTCTTCAAGTTCGTTTATCTTTTTTGCCCATTGCCTCTTCATCCTTTCACGACTCTCCTTCCAGGCTCTAGTCCTCTTTTTGGTTATGCTCTCTGTCTCACTCACTTCAGGGCTCTGTTCGGGACCAACACCTTGGTATTGTTGAAGTGCCTGGGCTCTTGTGATCACCTGCACAGGTGCCGTGGAAGTCACGCTTCCTATGGAGTCTACTACTAATCCCACAACGTTGATAGTAGTGATCTTAGGCATGTTATTGGGGTTTTTTGGGCAATCTCGTAGGAGATGCTCTTTCCCGCAGTCTTGGCAAAAGCCCTGAATGGTCACTGGCTGAGGTAGTGTAGGGACAGGTAGTGGACAGTCACGTACAAGGTGATCTCCCTGACATCTGAAACATGGCCCTCTAGGAAATGGGGGTCGTACCTGCCTAGGTTGAGGTCTAGAGTTGGGGTTTGTGTACATGACATTAGAATACTCCGGTTCCCCGCTATTTTCACTTGGGTCCTCATAGTAGTATGACTCGTTATGCTCGGGTGACTGCATGTAGTAAGCCTGTGGGCTATCAATATGTGCGGAGTCAAAACTATGGTCACTGGGGTCACTGTCTGATAGCAATGGGGTGACTGGGACTATGGCTCTATTCGGATTTT
Source organism: Ceratopteris richardii (assembly GCA_020310875.1). NCBI lineage: Eukaryota > Viridiplantae > Streptophyta > Polypodiopsida > Polypodiales > Pteridaceae > Ceratopteris > Ceratopteris richardii. The sequence continues at coordinate 163,867,658 of CM035418.1, read as the reverse complement.
CTTCAGTAGAGGCATACTTCACTGGGATCACATTGGTTGGAGCAGGGGGTTGTTGCACTAGGACTGGTTGAGGTCTCTGCTGCCCTTGATAAGGTGGCTGATAAGTTTGTTGCGGTCGGTTGTATTGTGGCGATGGGTACTGATTCTGGTATCTCCCCTGTTGTGGATATGGCTGAGGATAATTTTGCCTAACAGTTTGTTTGTTATATGGACAGTCCTGTGCCGAGTGATTGGTGTACCTGCGCTCTATGGTGCAGTACTGGCCATTAAGGTTCGCCTGAGGTTGGGCCATAATGGGGCATACACTTGCCATATGTTCGCCGCCACAATTGTAACACCGCTTAACTGGGGCAAATCTCGGAATTTGCTTACTAGAGACACCTAGTTTTTGGGCTACCTTCTCTGCAAGTTCCTCGTGGATGTGGATTGACCAGATGTCTGTTTACTAGAGCTATCAGAATCCTTATAGATTTTTGATAGTTCTAACTCTTCACCTAGATTGTCCTCAATGTCTATGCACATGCGCACGCACTCCTCTATCGTTCTAGGGTCCTTCAGGTACACGTATGACCTGAGCTTAGTGCTCAACAATCCATCTAGGAACAAGGCCACTTGTTTGGCTGGTGTGGGTAACTCTGGCATAGGGCATCTCTCCAGGTACTGTCTAAATCTTCTTCCCGCTAGTCTGACCGTCTCTTGAGGTGTTTGTTTGAAACTATGAATTAGTGAGGAGGTGTTATGCCTGATTCCACTCTTAGAAAACTCGACAATAAATGCCTCTAAGAGTTGGTCTATGTTTCTGAAATGCCTCTCATTTAGCGGTTGGAACCAAGTAAGGGCAGTGTTCCTAAGGGTTAGACCGAAAGCATTATATTGTGTGAATAGGTCCTCCACTTGTTCAGCTTTCAACACTTGTCGAAATTCGGCCACATGGTCATAAGGGTCTCCCGTGCCATCGAAATAATTCTTCATGGACTTCACAAGTTGGGTTGGTCGTAGGGTCCTAGTGTGTTCTCTCGGCCTTGGCAAAGGAAATCCCTCAATGTCCCGGTGATTCCATGGGGTTCTATGTCTCTCAGTTTCTACTCTATTCCTTTCTGGTCCCGTTCTTTCTCTTCCCAGGGAGTTGGCAAAACTTACCTCAGGTTTGTCTCTACCTCTATCTCTTTGAGCGCCATGAGCGAGGGAGGTCCCGGTTCCTTGATGACCAAAGGATACATTAGACCTTGGTTGGGGAAAAACAAATTCACCCTTCCAAGTGTAGGCATGTCTGCCCTGCTCAGTGACCACGAAGATTCTCTCTGATGCAGTGTCTAGGTAGGTTACTTGGCCTGGACTATCAGGGTCTTTAAACTCGTAAATTGTGAGGGTGTTCCCCTCCTGAGGTTGAGAAGTTCTATATCTCCAAAAAGCCTCATCGGTTTCCCGATTTAAAAGCAGATCTATGCTTTTATTATCTTGTGGAATCCACTCAGGAGTCATGATTCTGGTCAAGACAGACTTACCGCGGGGAGTTCTTGGCTCTCTCTCTAAGTTCCCTTGCTCTATATCTCCTATGTCGGCCTCCGCAATCACATTTCCAAACTCATCAGTTCTATCGGGAAGAGTGGTGACTACATATATAGTCCCCTCTTTATCTAGGTATGCTCCATTCTCAAACTTGACTACCGGGTGGTCTATTCCATGGGGTTGGTCGGGGTTCTTAATCTGGACCACTGATCTTCTCAGTCCGTCTTCGTAGATGCGAGCACCTAGACGATTCGTCCTGATATATTCCAACTGAGTCTTATAAGGCCCCTCTGGCTTTTCTAGATATGCCAACCCTGAACTACCTACTGATCTCTCCATGTGATAGGACATCTCAGAATCACTTGTTTCTGATCTGGCAGTATATGGGTAATCACTCAACTGCTGGGCCCAGGACCTGGCGGTGTGATTGACACTAGCTTCAGAAGATCTGAGGCTTTGTCTGTCTCGGCCTAAGTGTCTGCCTGATCTAAGGTTCATATGCCTGATTTATTCACCCCCTGGAACCCAAGCACACTCTCGTTGCAAGTTGATTTTGCCCCAATTACTTTGTTCTTTTTAGTTGAATAGTATGTTTATGGTCTTGTCTGAAATTGCGTCGTCAGGAGTACTTAAATGAATTTCCGCACTTGATGAGTGATCGATTCCCGTTTACCTTTTTGTCCCTTAGTGTTTTCGCACTTAAGACCTATTTATTTTCTTGCACTTGGTTGATTAATTCTCTTGGACTTACTTCGTGCCTAACGTTGCCCTAGTTAATTACCACACCTAAGTCGTACTTAGCCTAGGCTAGGAATTGACAAAAAGGGGGGTTATAAGATCTTCCAACCTCAATCCACTGGTTGACCCGACAGCTATGCAAGCCCAGGAAGCCTTCTCCCAGGCCCGGTACTCACCCTTGCTAGCTTGCTTTGATTGCCTTGAGTGCCCACAAAGTTCCTGCAAAAACTCACCAGTTAGTATAGCTTTATTGCCACAAGTATTTGAAAGACCTGCTTCAATAATTTTTAACCCCCTTGGGTAGCTCGCTGTACCCCCTGTCTCTGAGAATCACTTAGTCCCACCTATCTCGGGTTTCTATGCTTTTTGCCCCCTACCACGGTTCTAAGTTTTACCAATATGTCAAACACCAAGCTCACTGCCCTTCAACCACTCAAAAATTATCTCTCAATTTTCATGCGTTAATGGCTGTGTATCGCGATAGGTCGGGTCGGGGTGTCGCGATAGCTCGGAGTGTCGCGATACCTTGGGGTGTCGCGATAGCTCGGAGTGTCGCGATACCTTGGGGTGTCGCGATAGCTCGGAGTGTCGCGATACCTTGGGGTGTCGCGATAGCTCGGAGTGTCGCGATACCTTGGGGTGTCTCGATAGCTCGGAGTGTCGCGATACCTTGGGGTGTCGCGATAGCTCGGAGTGTCGCGATACCTTGGGGTGTCGCGATAGCTCGGAGTGTCGCGATACCTTGAGGTGTCGCGATAGCTCGGAGTGTCGCGATACCTTGAGGTGTCGCGATAGCTCGGAGTGTCGCGATACCTTGGGGTGTCGCGATAGCTCGGAGTGTCGCGATACCTTGGGGTGTCGCGATAGCTCGGAGTGTCGCGATACCTTGGGGTGTCGCGATAGCTCGGAGTGTCGCGATACCTTGGGGTGTCGCGATAGCTCGGAGTGTCGCGATACCTCGCGGGGTGTCGCGATACCTCGCGGGGTGTCGCGATAGCTCGAGATATGGCGAATTTTCCTGTTCTATCTAGGGTTTCTAGGAGCTCTAGGCCTGCGCAATGCCGTGGTGCACTCAGAATCGTGAGAGGTCGAGCTTTTCGGAGTGTCGCGATAGCTCGAGCTCAACGCCTCGGGGACTGTGTAGGCAGTTTCTGTACCTGCTGAGCTGGCTGGAGATGGTGATGGAGCTGGTACCTGCAAGAAACATGCAAAAAACACACAAATGCAAACACACACAATCGCTCTCTCTCAAACTCGCACACAACAAATGAGGGAAAGGAAGGGAAGAGGGGATATGTAGTGGGGAAGGAGGTGGAGGTGGAGATGGAGAAGGAGGTGAAGATGAAGATGGAGATGGAGAAAAATCAGAAATTTACCTACTACTTACCATTCCAACGCGTCCTCTCTACGTCTTACCATCACACGCTCGTCCTCAAAGCTCGATCCCCGGCAACGGCGCCAAAATTTGGTGTAGCTCAGTGATGAGTAGCACCTCCTTTAATGTCAATCCGGGAAGACATGAGGATGGTATGAAGACCACGAGCAAGTGGAAGCACAAGTGCGTGAGTGAGAAGCACACAAGCATGCACACACATACACACACACGCGCACACACAGTAAGAACAAAGAGAGCAAGACAATGGAATCACTTCTATTGCAAGAAAGTTCTCATACAAGCTCAAACTACAAGAAGCTCCCCCAAAAATGAGCTCTCTAGCTCTATTTATAGTTCTTGACTAGCTTTGGCCCTGTTCAGACCTAGTGTCCGGCCTAGTTAAAAATTAGGTTCCGGGGCTTATTTGAGGGCCCAAACAAGATCTAAAAATTATGAAAACTGGCAGGCAACTACATCTAAGGCTCCCCAAGCTCGAGGACTCCTCGGCTTGTACAAAATGGAGCTACAAAAAGGTGAAAAGATATTTACAAGGGTTTGTAGTGATGAGAATCACTTTAGAATGATGTTGGGGTTTTTGGAAAAAATGAAGGGTAGCCTCAATGCTAGATCTGCATATGTGTCCATACTTGCTTCTTCCCGCATCCTGTCAACAGTCACCACTGCTCAATTTCAATGACACTTTTAGTTTGTCAAATACAAACTTCCAGAAGTGTCTTATGAATCTAACATCCTTATCTAAAACTATGGATGTCGATAACACATGCAATATGAAGACATGTTGGATAAATAGCTCCGTGACCTTTGGAGATTCTATCACCTTATCATGTAGATGATTATACCAGTTGTCGAGAGAATTCTTATCGATAATGAAATTCACTCGTACTTATCTTCACTATCGAATTCAACACATAAGTTATGCACATCATCATTCATTTTTTGGTTGTCCTCTCCAAACTAGGTGAAGAGAGTTAGCTTTGATGTTGAAAAGTGGGTTTATACACACAACATTTGACTTCATTGCCTCAACAAAAGACTTGCATGTCGAGTTACCAAGAGCAGCATCCTTACACACCATTTTTTTTTTTGTTGGAGCAAAGTAAATCCATTCTTCAACACGTCCAATATCATGTCATGATTGCGATGGCAAAAGGAATTCATTAGAGCAATTGTCAATTGCAACCCTAGGTACTTGGACCAATTTTTGTCTAAATTGGTATCTAGTTAGTAGGAGGAGAACATTCTAAGTGTCTTGCCATAAAAAGAATCACTAAAAGAACCCTTATGCACTCCACTATTGCTTTGGGTAGGTACCCTATGTAGAGCAATTGCCTTGTGGAAACAAGGAATTTTGACCTAGTATTGGCCATCCCTAGTAAGTAAGGAGAATATTCCAAGTGCATTTCTATCAAAGGAGAATCACAATTGAAGCTAAATTTTATTTATGATTGCTCTGGATAGTGAACAATGATGTAGAGCAATTGCCTATTGCAAACTTAGTAGATAGACCAAATTTTGAGTATTTGAGGATCCCCAAGGCCTTAACATACCTACGCTAAGGTTTGAAACATTGAGAAGAGTTTAATTTGAGTAGTTGAGAAATCCACAATTGTTATAAGCCTGGAGTCTATAGGGCAACCACCTTTTGCAATGGAGTGCAAAATAAGTGGGAAAAAGAACAAGGACATCAAGTGAAGGTCCAAAAACATAAATAAAACTTAAAATACCCAAAAGTTAGAAAAGATTCACGTTGTTGCAATCCATGATTGCCTTGGGTAGGGCAATTGAAGTTTGCGTTTTGTGCATTTTTGACAACATCTTTGGACCTAAAACACCCCAAGATCTATAACAAGACAAAACAAGCAAGAATAAGTGCTAGAATCAAGATAAAAATTCCATTTTGCATTTCACAATTGCCATGGACAAGATTTAGCTAAAGTAGTTGCTATTGGAAAAGTGGGAAAATTCTTGAGGAATTGGACTACTGGGATTCATTCAAGAGGCCGAGAGATTATAGCAAGTTGACAAGAGCCCTAAAATTCAAAGAAATTGTGAATTTGAAATCCACAAATACCCAAATATAGGGAAGTTTTGAACTGCAACTTCACTCATTTTGCCACCCTAAACAATAGAGATTTAAGTAAGACCCTTGATAAAACATTTTTCAAAATCAAGAGAATGAAAAAACTTCAGAAGCCTACTTGCAATCTACAATTGTCCTAGTCAAGGGGGTTATGACTTGCATTTACAGTGGAAATCTTGGTCATTTGCTCTCCATTAGTGATCCTAGGCCTTCATGAGGCCAGCAAGTAGGCTATTGAGGAATTCGAGGGTGGAAAAAATCATAGTGCAACATTTCACAATTGTCTTGGCTAAGGTCTATCAAGATCAATCATCCCTTGTAAATCTAATTGAAAACCTACCAAAACAAACTTTGGAAATTCCCTAATTCTCTATGACCATATCTTAGATATATTTATGGTCAAGAATATCCAAAAAGAGCATGTGCAAAACACGATTTCCCTATTGTAGAGTAATCTCTTGTTGCAAAAGTGGAGTTGTTGTCTCAAATCAATGAAGGACAGTTCACTTTAGACAATTATATGAGTTGCACATAGTCATAAGAATCTTATGAGGGAGAAAAGTGAGAATTGTAAAACTCAATTGCCTAAGATAGGTTTTAATCCAAGGATCCAAGTTGTAGCAAATTTGACTCCAATAGAGGTTGGAGACCATAAACAACATTCCAAACAAGTAGGAACACTAATCCATCAGGTGATAACTTCAAATAATTTTAAGCTTATCTTAGCGGAAAAACTTGACTGCCCTAGAGGGTAATCATCCTTTGCAAGGTAGGTGCAAACTACATCTCTGGGACACACACTACTTGGGAAACGATTGGACAAAAATCTTAAATCTCCATTATCTTGTGTTGCTTCTACTTGGTGATTGGGGAACCTAGGAGTGATAAAATATATTGATTGGATCATGAAGGTAACACTCTAAGTGTGTCTACAAAATATATTTATTCATTGGAACTTTGAGTTTAGAGATATGATTCTATCTCTATGACTCTATATATGCATCATCTGCTTCTTGAAAAGTCACGATCATACCCATCAAATTCTTAGATATATTGATCACTCTATAGTCATTCTAAATTCGTGAAGCAAAATGTGTAAGCGCACTTGCCTTCCCATTTGAAGCTGCGCAAAATGATTTCCCGAATTCTTAGTAGGTCGTGACCTCTGAGCCTTTTCTTGAAAGCCTTCTTCCATAAATAGAAGGTTTTCTCTACAAGAACAAAATTTGGAATTTGTGTGTCTTGACTCAAATATTTGAGATCAGAGCTCCAAGGTACTATGGTCATATTTTTGCATCAATTGATATCTTTGGAACTATATTAGTGTCCAAGCAAGAAATAGCCTAGTCTAGAGCATGTTTTTGCAAAGATCCTCTCATCTCTACAAACCGCCATCACCTCCTCATAGCGGTATTAGAGCTTCATCACAATATATACATTATGGGTGATAGTTTTCCTTCTTACAATCGACAACTTGGACCAAAGCAACTACTGAGCATGGTCTTTAAGGATGGAAGCATATTTGCAATGATGAAATATGTATGGATACATAATTGAAGATGAGATGATGCCTATGCTAAGGACTAAAGGACAACCAACACAAGAAGAGCAAGAAAGGTTGAAAACATGGTGTGCAAAGGATGCCTTGGCAAGGTCATACTTTCTAATGTCTATTTTTGATTTCTTATTCCCACACATTAGGATTTGTAAGACTTCACAAAAGAGCTGAGATGATTTGGAAGCATTCTTCTCTTCAAGCACCAAGGCCAGGAAGAATCAACTATGGATAGAGTTCACATCAGCTTGCAACATTATCTTGTGTGGGGCATAAGCCAAAATGATCTCTCCCTCATAGAGTTTCTCCTTGAAATAATGATAGTGCACCTCATTGTGATTTGTGTGAATGTGGAACAAAGGGTTTCTTGCAACTTGTAAGAATCAATAAAGCCATTGGTGGAAGAATACTAAACACCCAAATCAACGTAAAGGCATATAATCCAGAGGCACTCAAGAGTAGGTTGTGAAAGCTATCCCATACTCAGCCTCACAACTAGAAGTGGCCACGATTGGCTGCTTCTTAATCAAGAAAAGATATGCATGAGCTATCAAGCATGAAGCAAGCTACTAGTGGAAACATGAGTTTCATAGCAACCAACCTAATCTGAGTCAAAAAAAGCATGTAATTCTCATAGTAAGGATTCCCCCATGAGAAAGAACAACCTAAATAGTTCAGTACCATGCAAATAGAAAAAGAATGCACTCAATTGCCTGCCAAAAAGATGCACTTAGCTGCTTGCCAATGTTTGACATTTGGACTATGCATAAACATGCTCATTTTAGAGATAACAAACTGAATATCATGATGAATTATGCATAAGTAAATCGATCATCCAACAACATCTTGATAGAGAACAACATCAAATGCATCTCCAACATCACAAAAACTCAATTGTAAACTTGTCTCCGTGGGAGTGGCAATAGGTTTGAAATTTTCAAGGCCAAAATGCCAAAATGTTGCAATAATGTGCCGATGCAATTTTTTTAACACAATACGATTCCCCATCAAATTGCAAAAAAAATTATGCAAAAAAAAAATCAATGCCCTTATTTTGAGCATAAACTTTGGAAACAAGCCTATTTTTATACCTATCTTATCAATTGCTCCATCAGGCTGATGTTTCAACTTGTAAACATCAACTTGTATACCTTTTTAATGCCAAATGACCTTTTTACTTGGAGGAAAATCACATAAGATCAAGTACCATTCTTCATAATAGCATCATATTTTGAATGAGCATCAATCATATGATTTTTAAACTCTATGATTCACTAAAAGAAACAAGGTCATTCTCATAAAAAAGTCTAGAGACAACCCTTGCATAACAATTTGATGCAAAATAAGCATTATGAAAGCTTGAACAAGTATCACATGAAAAACGTGCATCTAATTTGCTATCCCTCAAGGTCTACACTAGCTATTTAGGCATAGTTTTTTCCTCTTCAATGTTAGCTCTCTCACCAATAATTGTATCCTGTAAATATGTTTTGGTGGGACATTTGTTAAGTACATATGCTGCACACATAACATCCTCAAGCTTGAAGCTACATTGTAAATCTTGACTTGTGACAGTGCACCTTGCCATTTCCATGAGAGACATGTTCTTGCTCTAAAAAAATCCATTGTGTTGAGGTGGATATGACATTGTGTACTCATGTTTTGTTACATGCTCAACCAGAAATGCACTAAACTCAAAAGACATATACTGCCCTCGTCGATCAGAATGGAGAGTGCCCATTTTACATGCTGATAGATTTTCACCAATAACCAAGGACTATTTAAAGCACAAAAACTATTTGTACTTCACTTTCAATGGATGAAATTATGCATATCTAGAGAATTCATCAATGAAATTCATGAGGTATAGGTAACTACCAAATGAAGTTGTCCACATCAAATCACAAAGATCACAGTGAACAAGTGATAATTTATGTGGAACTCTTATTGAACCATCTTTGGGGAAGGAAGAATGCTACAATTTACCCAAAATATAACCCTCATAGAGATGCTTAGAAGGTGCGTTTAGTTTGAAAAAAGAGGGCACCATTTCAAGTTTCTATAGTCAAAGAAAACTAGTAACATTTAGATGAACGAACCATACATGCCAAAGTCTTGCATTTGAAATAGCATGGGAATCATGAATTGCACATGCTGAATCATTCTCAAATTTTGCATAACTATGACCTTATACAACTCACGAAATAAACTTCCAGAAGCAATGATAAACTCACAAACTAAACTTCCAGAAGAAATGATAAACTCAAGAAATAAACTTCCAAAAGAAATGATATTGTTACAATTAAAGAGATCATGAATTGTACATTCATCACCAAATTTTACAACCAAGCGAATTTTGGCTAGTGCTAAAATTGATAACATATTCTTCTTGATACGTAGCACATATAAGGCATCCCATAGTGCGAAAGTACTACCATCAGTAGTAGTGAGAATGATCTTTCTTCAAATCCCATGGTAAGATAAGAGGAGTTATTAGCATATGTGACAATATTCACCATAGGAGTGGGATCAAGTGAAATGAAGAAACTATGCTATGAGTTAATATGTTTGGTTGCACCACTATCAAAATACCAAACATTTGAGTCCATTATAGAAATACACTATTCACAAGAGGATGGATCATAACTAGAATGAGTAGTAAATGCCCATTCTTCATTTTGAACAAGGTTAGTAGACTCTATTTTAGGTGTAGAGGCCTCTACAACAACCATTCCAAATTCTTTCCTCTTTGTTTATTTTGCATCAACTTTAGGACAACTCTTAATGACATGATTGTTTTCCTTACAATATTTGCGAGACTATTTATGATTTTTTATCTTCCTTCTTTTAATATGCAACATCACCAAATTTTTGTTTACTAGTATATGCACTCCATTTGCCTTTTTCTTTTTGTTGAGATAAGAAAGCTTGATCTTCAACATGCATGATTGGCCATTCTATGTAGATTGATCTTCCCCCAAAAAAAAACATAGGCCAAATTCTTTAAGGCTAAGAAATTGGGATTGAATTTCATCATCAAACAAAGAGTAGCAACAAAACTCTAATAAGAATATGGAAAACCATCGAGAACAATCAATAGAAGTGATTCATCTAGCAAGCTTTCATCAGTCGAAATCAAATAATCTTTCAATTAATTGATCTTTATAAAAAAATTGCTGATTTAAACCCCTTCATTCATATGCTCTTTCTCCAATGCTTTTCATATGTAGGAAACATGAGCCTCATTTTTTGCTAGGTATAGTTTGGCAAGAGTATCCCAAGCATCTTTTGATTTTTTGCATGAGCAAACATGAGGGATAATGTCATGTTTGAAAGAAAAATCTACCAAGACATGTGCCTTTGCATCTCTTATATCTCAATGGAGGTTGGTGCAATATGAGCTGCACTATGGAATTGAAGATCATCATTTTTTATTGTCCTATCCTTTAGTCGGTGTGTTAAAAGTGGTAAAACACCATGGTTCCATCTTGTTCCTTTGGTTTCTTTGCTTCCTTCAGTTGGGCATGATATTAAGATCGCTTGGTGCCAAACCTTCAACAAGTGTTCCCCCCCTCTAGGTATTGGCATGATGTGGTTAAGAAGACCCATAATATTCTATGCAAAACACGGAATCAGATCCAAATAATCACAAAATAAAGAAGAGAGAAGCTCTGCAAGAGGTCGATTCACCTTGAGATAGGAGTGAACACTGGAAAAATCCTCTAGTAGAAGGGGCTTTTTAAGATAAACATCCTTCTAAGATATGAAGAAGAGATTAAGAGAAAGAAGGTGCAATTGTTCATCAAGTATTCGTGGGCACAAAAAGCAGAAAAAACCTCCAAGCAAATGTGTAGGATCTTGAAAACCAAGAAAGGCAAAGAAACCCTCCCTAGAATGAACCACTCAAGTGAGGAATGTCCGTTTGACGAAGAAAATGTGAATATGATTGTTGGGAATTTCTTGTTCTCCCCAATTTCAACAACATGATTTTATCTACTCTCCATGGAAAGCTTAGAGCAACATGACGCCTCATCGATCCATCAATAATGATTGAAAATCGATATCAAACAACACGATTCTATTTGGATCCCAATCAATGGTATCATTTTGTTGAGAAAGAAACCATTCATAGAGTTAAGAGGTTATGGCCTAAGGGGTTTTGCAAGTGGAAACATCTCTAGAGCCAAGGCAAACTCATAGAATCAGATGTGAGGACATCAAACCCAATCATAGAATGGATTATGGTAATTGTGCCTTTTAAGGCACAAAAAAAGTACATGGAATGCTTTGAAGGTTCATCTGCTCATTGACCAAGATCAAGCCATCTGTTAAGGCTTTGTAGTGGAATGATGGCAATAGGATGGATGATATTCCAAGAATAAAATGAGCTCTACATATTTACATAACCATAAACAAGATGTGGAAAAAGGATTGGATATGGATTAGATGGGACTTCAAGTTCAAAGAGCTAAGGCACCTGCTTATGGAGAACAAGAAAGCGGTCCTCGTGTGTCAAGGCCAGTAAAATTTGTGGAGCTTCCCAATTGTGTAAAAGATGCTTGACTGGAAAGGAAGAAATAGGTCACTTGTTCTTTTGTTGTCCAGAGAGTGCATTTCACAACCAAGATTCTCTTACTCTCATACAAAATCAGCTAGAAATAGGCCCTACTCAAGGAATACCATAAGAAGTGAAGTTTAGAGCATGTATCCTTTCAATGCTCTTTAGAATCTTGTATCTCTTTTTAAATGCATGCTTCAATTATTTAAACACCCACACCCTCTAGCTTCGTGACATCATAGAGAAGAAAGGCTTTTGCTCTCAACTTCCACCAAAAACCCAAATGTGTTAAACCAAGATTCCTTGTCAATCTTTTTTGCTCTCTATCTTTGAAATCTGAAGGAAAAACATGCACACACTCAGGGACCCTTTCATCCCCACATTTAAGGGCTAAACTTAGGCTTATATGTTGGTATTGAACTCTAGACCTTCAATCCAGAGGTTCGACATGTTTGCCACTACACTACCCCAACATTCCTTGCCAATATTACAAAATCATTGATAAGTAAAGGCAAAGCTCATGGATAGCTAAAGACAAGACTCATATGTGCAATACACGAAAGTTTTCATAGTGTGGGATGCCTTTTGGGACAAATGAATACATCAAGAGATGGAGGTATATATATATATATATATAATTAGGGGCATCATAAGGTACATAGTCAAATGTTTACATGTTGACTCTTCAAACAGCACGACGACAATGCATTGTGGACTTGGGAGCGATTGAGATAAATATGATGTTCTTTTCCGAACATGCACAATAGCTATACAATTTCCATATTAGAGGAACCCATGAAATGGTGGGCCCCTAAGTATGTACACACACATATATGTGTGTATTACAAGTACTATATATATATATATATATATATATATATATATATATATATATATATATATATATATATATATATATATGTGTGTGTGTGTGTGTGTGTGTGCGCGCGTGTGTGTATTACAACTAAACGTGTACCCCAAGAAAGAAAGAAAGATACTTGAATTTATTATATGTTTGTTTCTAACTCACAAAATAATATTCCTTCAGCTGAACTTTCTTTTGAAAAAAATAATATTCCTTCAAGTGATATACATGACAGCCCAGGCCCCACACTTCTAAAGGCATTAGGAGTGCTACAGAGGTGTTGGGTGTGGTCCACAAAAAGGAGAAACATAAAGAGGGAGAACAGGGGAGGCGAAGATGGAGACAGGACAAAAAGATGTCATTCTTGAGGGCACATGATCATGTACATGTCATACAATTCTTTTTTCTTCTAGAACAAAAAGGAAGATGGGTTTCTTATTTAAAGGCTCTTTGGACTCTTTTGCAAGCTGTGTGTTCTAAGAACACCATTGGATTTATTCAACATAGCTTCTAAAAACAATATGTTTATCATATCATTCTCCTGTGTGAGGTCAATGTTAAGAGAGGAGCCCCCTTGCTTATGGAGTTCATCAACTATCTGATTGATTTTTCACATAGGGCTTATGTTCTACATATGGCATATATTTATTATGTTCAAGGGTAAGCCCTCATGAGATCTTTAAAATATAAGGATTTGAAAAAGTTGTATTCATGAGTTTTGTATGGGAACTGGGAATATTTTTAAGGGCAATGGGGTTCCATTCACCATATAGTCAACGTGAGATCTTTATGAGCATCTTTCCATGTAGGATTTCTTTGCATGATGAATTGATTTTTCGATTTCCAGTGTCATCTTTGCCTGCATATGACTAGTTTTTTTTCATTTTAAATATATTATCAATTATAAATTAATCAAGATTAATTCATCCATTAATAGTTTCTTTTGTTGTTGATATAGATCAATTTAAGACACATGAGCTCATGCATCAATATGTCATATAAGAGCCTAGCTGGATTACTTTCTTCTTGGGTTAAACATTACCTCATATCTTGTTACATACATCCTCCCTTCGATCTACTATCTCCAAGCAATCGAGGACGGCATGCCCTAATAGTTCATTGATTTGGGTGCCTAACACTTCCTTGTAAAGATGACTTATACATAGTATTTTTTCTTTAATCTATGGCTTCAAGCAGGCAAATAATGAGTCTGTAAAGCTAGAAGCAAGAGGGTTTAAACAATATATTGATCGATGCCCAGCAGCTGAAGGCCTACCCAAAGAAAAATGATCTCATTATATTTTGTTTGTTTAAGCAATGGAGGATTGACAACTTTAGTGTATGTCAAATGACTAAAGTCTTTGGACAAGAACTAGCCAAAACTGCATAGTGTCTCCTTAAATAAACTAATCGTGGATCTAGAAAACACATTCAGGAATTCATAGATATAAATTGATGAAGATCAAAAGATTGTGTGCACTCATGTCATGGATGGAAAATTCGAACTAAAATACCATGAGTTTATATGATGGGAAAACAATGCTTGGACTTTATTGTTTGCATCTAAGATATGTTTTTGTACTTGTATACGGCAATTGTGGGGAACCCTCTGTTCCATGCCCGCAGGTAAACACATTGAGGTGTACTATCATTATGTCAAGGAGAGGTTCTCTACTAGAGAGATTAGTTTGGCATATGTGCCCACACAGGAGAACATTGCATACCTTTTCACAAAGGCTCTGCCTAGGGAGAAGTTTGAAGCTTTCCGCAAAGCTTTGGGCTTACTTCCTTTTGTGGATTGATTCCATATAGCTTGGAACTTCCTTATACATGAGTGCCAACTCCTCATTCACTGCATCACTCCCAGGGGGGATTTGTTGATATATTTAGGTAGTGATGTGTGTGAACACACTAGGACTACCGGGGCACTTTTTTTTCCTCTTTGGGAGGTTTTTTTCCCATGTCTTATATATATGCATATAACCCTAACATGTAACTTATCTTTGTACATTCTCTTGGTAATACATTCAATATTGTGTGTTGTGCTCCAAGCTTCTTCTTCTTCCTTGTGGTGTTTGGGTGCTTCTGCAAACCTCAAACTCCAACAAAGCATGCTAAAAAATCTAGTTTTGAAGGCATCATAATCTTGGAATCTAGCTACAACATACTAGATAAACCATTCCATGGCTTTGCCCTCAATGTTGGCTGCCAAATGAGCTTTCTTGATGGCATTGATTAAACGATCAAAACTAGTAGCTTTTTATCTAGTTTCAAGCTTCTTCCAAATTTTGTTGCTTCTTAGTTTTGGGTTATTCCTTTGTGTTGGGGCTAACATTGGTAATTTCAATGGATCAAACTTCAACTCATCTTCACCCGAAAGTGTTGGTGTAAGATTTCAAGCCTACAGTTGTATGGATATCTATTTAGGTTGGTCCATGCCCCAAATTATTCTATTAGCTCTGATGTAAGTACCTGTTCACTCTCCTAGTCTTGATTTCCTTGAATGTGTAGTTCTCTTGCTGAATCTCCCTTTGTAGTCCACTCTCTAGAGTGATTAAAAGTAGTATCCTACCGTTCAAACTCGTTCAAGAGTTCTTCTATGTAACATTTGTTGTATTGGGCTAGGATTTTAGTTAGCTTCTTGCATTGTAGTGTGGTATTGTATGTAAATTTGAATGGTAATGGAGCTTGTGGTGACATGCATGTTTCCCCTTCACGATCGTTGATAGACTGAGTATGATCTCCAAGGTGTTGGGGCTCAAACTAGGCACCAAAACAATCTATACTAAAATGTACTCCATCTTTGTGAGGTAGGAGTAAGAGTGTCATATATGAGGTTAAGAGAATCCTGGTTCCTAATCTAGAGAGACCTATTTGGAATAGGGAAAACTCAAACACACTCAATAAATTAAAACATATATTCTATATAATAAGTTCGAAACTTACTACAAAACTACTATAGCGTTCTTGTAGTGCAATGCATTAGACCGCATGCCTTCATAATATAACATGTTTGTGATTGTAGGGCATGCTTTCAGATGAAATTTTGTGACATCCCAACATATCCTGTGTGCGTTTTCCTTCCAAATAACATTTTCCTTCCAAGTTCCTAAGAATTTGTGGGATCTCAAAAGATTCTTATGCTTTTTGGTCACTACATGCTTCTTCTACAAAAAATTTTACTTAATATACTACTTAATTTCCTATAACTAACATCCCCCCAACTTGGCCTCCAACAACCTTTGCAAGAATAATTTCTTGTGATGGTTTGAAATTGATCGAATTCATGACTATATGTGTAAAAAACATTAGAAATTGTAGGTCATTATAAAAATTCCCTCCCTTGCACATTAAATAGGATTATGCAAGGTGATAAGGGTACACGTCTTTGATTTTTGGCTTTCTAATTATTTTCTTTTTTATTGTTTTTTCATGGTTTTTCTTTAGAAGAAATTTCTTGTATGGAATGCGATTCTATATATAAAAAAATAAAGGAAAATATGAAAAACAAGAACAATAATTTATACTTGGAGGTACTTGAAGAATATAAAAGAATGTGTGGTTTGTTTGAGTGTGTATCTTGTGTTGAAGAAAGCAAAGGCACCTTGCATGTCGATTAGTGAGTTTAAACTATAGTTGAATGGTCTTGTACATGCATTAACACTTGAGAAGCTTTTAGAACTTGTGTCTTTTGTGTATCATGCACTTAAAGGAGGAAACATTGTCAAAGAATTTTAGTTTTCTAGAGTGATTTCTGACCAACCAAAGCATATAACTTTGTGTCCAAGGCATGAAGAAGCTAGAAAAACCTTTGTACATGATTTTTATACTCACAAGTGATTTTCGAAAAGTTTGTACCTTCTACCTATCTCATAAGAGTGTCTATGAAAGTCTCCCAAACTATTTTGGTTCATTGTCTTTGTGTGTCTATGAAAGTATGCCAAAGTGTTGTGGTTTATTCTCTTTGTGTATTTATCCAAATTCAAATTCCTAACTTGAAGCATGTTCCTTGGACTTTATAGACAGTATTTCTTAAGTTTAACATCATTTGGTTCAGCTATTTTTGCATCACAATCAAAATGGTGCATACTGTTATAAATTGTAGAACCTCAACTTTGAACCTACATTTCTCCTCGAATACTGAACCAAATCTTGTTTCTTATATGTATGGGAAATCTGTTATTTTGCACTATATATGGTTCAATTTTCATTCTCATTAGAGTTATATTTGGTGAGTTAGGATCTCTACAATAGAGAGGTTTTCTCTATAACACCTTTTGGAAATGTCTCTTGTACCTATATATATTCAAAGAGTCATATCTGATTGCTCAATGCAAGTTTGACACGTTCTATGGCTCTTTTGAAAGCTATTGGTGCCTAATATCTCCATCCAAAAAAAAATTGGAAAAAGGTTTATAATTCAAGAGTTATAGCTATTTTAACTTAGAGAGATTCTCTATTTATCATACAAAATTTCAGCAAATAACTTGTGAAGTTCATCTTTCTTGCTGCACTTGGAGTTGACTCAAATTCCATCATTGGTATCAGAGCATCACAACCTGGGAGATAATTATCCTTCTATTGAGAAGCTTGATAGGACAAATTATCTAGCATGGTCGATGAAGGTGAAAGATCATTTACAAGATGAAGATCTTTATGATTATATTAGAGGTGATGAAGCAAAGCTAGAACTTCAAGATGAAGCAAAGCCCACTAAAGAAGAGTTAGAAGTGATCAAGCAATGGAGTTGGGAAGATGCACTTGCGAGATCTATTATTCTCAACTCAATTACATACAAAGTTTACAACTATGAAGAAGCAATCAAAATAGTCTACTTCAGACTTTGTTACTAAATTGAAGGATCATAAACTAGACCAACTTGAAAGCATAAGAGTTGAAATATAAGAGGTACAGATCATAAGACAAATTCTTATAGGATTTAGAGGAGATGAAAGATTGAAATCTTATGTGTTGAATGCAAAGTTTAGCCTTCACCATCATGTGCTTGACATAAATCAATTGTTGGGACATATGTTGTATTTTGAGGCTGATTTGAAGGAATTTAACAATGATAAAAAAAATCAACCTTCAGCCCTTTACTTATCAAAGGGTAAAGGCAAGGAAATAAAGGAAAAAACAAAAAGGATGAAGAAGGAACTTCAAATTCACTAGCCAATTTCACAATGAGAGGTGGCAAATTTCTCTCTTTCATCTCTCTTTATTTCTCTCTCTGTCTTCCTCTTTTTCATCTCTCTTTATCTCTCTCTATCTTTCTTTCTCTCTCTCTCTCTATCTTTCTTTCTCTCTCTCTCTCTATCAATAGAGAATAAAACAATCACTTACAGGTATGTCCCTCTTTTGGATCGTTGTCATCAAAGCGTAATGTATGTCATCTCTCGTCAAATTCCAAAAAATCGACGCCAAAAACTTTTGCAAAATCAAAGAGAAGAGAAATTATAAAACATAAAGCATAGAGAAAGGCAAAGGGTAAGAGTACATGCACCCGTTACCAAGATGCGAGATCTAGAGAGTGTGTGTGTGTGTAGAGAAAGAGAGATTTGTTTGTGTGTGTGTGCACAAGACAATGCAGGTCACAATTCGGTTCGCGCACGTAAGTTCGACAGAAACAAGCAGTACTTAGTGTAAAAGACGTGCGAAATGTTGATTTTTGCTCTCGAGTCCTGGTACGTTTAAAACATGGCTTCAATATAAGTGTCGATATAAGCGTTGGTAATTTCTAATAAATTACCGATGCTCATACCGTCGCTTATACCAATGCCTATACGGAAGATAATACCAACGCCCATACCGACTGTTGTGAAACATCCCAAAGATACATTTTAAATGGTCATATCGACGATCAAGTGACCGTCGGTATGCTTAATTACATTTTTCCAACGTTCATATCGACGCCGATCGTGATCGTCAGTATAAGCAGCATCGCTATACCCCTCATATATTATAGTGAAATCTTTGTTCTAAGTTATATATAATTTTATCATTGTTTTACTATGGAATGATCGTAAGGAGTCGGTATGATACACTCAATTTATTTATCCTTATGGCTTCAACTTGTTACATAGTTTCTTGAGCGCGAGTACTATGTCCATAGACGTACATCCTGAAAATCTGATCTGAAAAGACGATGAAAGTTATTGACTACTTGCCCATCATTAAATTGTGACAATCTGTTAAATTTCAGTACCTGTAAAGGTACTTGCACCATGACAAAGATCTGAAAAACTGATAGATTGTGTGTTTCGAATTACAGTCTTCTCTTTAAGAAGCCATTCGATACGGCTAGTAAACGGAAGCCCTATTCTCTTTAAGGTGCCACTCGAAAAATCTCTTTTTTTTTTTTAAGCAAAAGAATTTCCAATTGTAAGAAGCCGTCGCCTTTTAGATATCATAGAGTGTTTTTCCTAGAGAACAACAAGATCAAAAGTAAGCGAGCCCCACATGAGGGGGACAAGATGGTCATCAATCTTCTTTGTAAAATTTTTTGGTAATCTAGAAAGAGCCCCTGCTTTGTGGGATACGCGAGGCCCCATGGATGCTAGGTCTATTCACTTGTATAAAGTTTAGAAGATTGCTGA